>NPFG01000240.1:0-58213 GCA_002288965.1 Xylaria sp. MSU_SB201401 | reverse complement strand
GGTTTTTATTTCACTAAGAAAAAAATTAATAGTAAAAATTAACAAAATATATTTAGATTCCTTATTAAGTTAATAGCCGAAATCTTTAAATTGCATATTAATAGTTATAATATTAGCAAAGTTATTAAGATTCTTAAATGTGGATTTTATATAGGAAACTAGGATAGCCAGGTCAAGTGGGAGATGCGTTACCCTATTTTTTATATTTCTTTATTAAAACTAAGCTCGAAATTAAAACAGATTAAAATATTTATAAAGTTAAAAAAATACTAGATTTTTATTAGAAAAGCAACTAAATTAAATACCTAGTTAATTAGAAAAACTACTTATACGCTAATAATATTTAAAAGCTTAAGAAATACTTAAAAAATATTATAACGCTTATAGATTAATTCTACTACTAATACCTTAATCGACTAAGGCTAAAAAAAAAGGGTCGACCTTCTAGAGAGCATTAATTACCTTTTAGTTTAGTTTAAAAATAACTTTAAAACCGCTTTTAAAAGTACTAGTTTATTACTTTTCACTTTCTTTTTTACACTTTTTAACCTTACGCTTTTTTTTTATTTAATTCCTTTTTATAATAAAGAATACTAATTGCTTTAATATAAAAAACTTTTCGTAAGTCTTTAATTAACAAATTTAATTAAAACGTTTAACGCATCTCCCACCCAAGTTGGCCACCCAATCCAATTGGCCACTTTCCAGACCTTCGCACGCGCGTCTAAAAACAATCCAACAATAACGCATATAATTAATTCAAACCATATAGAACCTAATCCGCTAAACACCCCTATACCGCTCCGACAAGTCCGCGCATTATAGCCGGATCTGCCGCAAGCCTTATAGCGCCGGGCGCGCGTCTCTTTCCTCCTCATACGACGACTACCCTAACGATATTTACGATTTTCTTACCTAACCACGTCCCTAAAAGCCTATAAATCTTCCGCGTCGTATAATAAAAGACCCCTTATTTTATAATCAAATTCTCTTTATATAGCTGTTGAAATCAGCTGGCAATAGTCGGGTACTGCCCTGCAGCACACGCTAGCCACACGGCTATAGTGGCCACTTCAGCCACTACAGCCTCGCTAACTAGCCACCCAAACCCATTTAGCTGTAGGGTCTATTCTAGGCTCACCTACAGCGGCCATATAGTGTGTGTAGAGCCCTAGCGGAGTGAGTACAGGGCTCTATAGCGCTAAGCAAAGCCTGTCGGAGTCACCAGTAGTGCCAAAGGTCGGCACCACCGGTAGGGTTAGTCAGTAATTTCGGTAATTGCGTTAGTGGATAACCCAGTAGAGTTAGTAGGTCTTATAAAGCCTATAAGAGGTCTCCCGGAAGGTGTGTGTGTAGGCCCTAGGCAGCCCCTGTAGGGTTCGGTCATACCGAACCGACCCACTAACCTAAGCACTAAACAGTCCACTATTTCAGGTAGCTATAAATCCCACCAACTAAAGCCTAGCTAGGTCAATCTCTTCTATATTTAGCTAGTAACTACAGTATAAACTTAGTGCTATTAGCACTAAATCTACTGTCCCTCTAGCTATATAGCCACTAGAATTTCCTTTTGTTTACTACCTAATAATCAAGCAACTTAATCCTTTAACTGCCACTGCTACCCCTTGCCCTATAGCGACCTACCCGCTATAGTCTTTGCTTCCAGTACTGTTGAGATCCGTTACCTTCCGCTATAGCTAGTCTATGCCCCTTGTAGGACCTTCTATAGCCCCGCTACCATATACCCTACAGTGCACTACCTTTCTACAGGTTATAAGCCCGGCATTCTCACTGCTAGTGTCTCTCTAGCGCTATTTTTTAGTAAGACCAGTGGCCTTTACCCCCCTACCTACCTCCGACGCCAGGCACTTCGTAGCCTTCCCAGCACTTATCTTCTAGCACTAATTAGGGCGTTAAACCCCTAATTTAGCCCTCTTTTACCCCTTATCTTATTAGCTAAGTATACTGCTAACGCTCTCCTTTGCCTACTATAAAACGCCCCAACTTAGACCCTAATAACCTTACTAAAGGGACTATTAGAGCTCTAATCAAGACTGCTAATACGCTTGTCGGCAACTATAGCAAGCAATTTTAGTACTTTAACGACTAGTTTACTAACGTTAATAATAGCCTTTAAAGTCTTTAGTATACTACTTAAAACCTATAGACTGCTATAACTAACCTAATAAACGCTATTGCTACCTTTAGCACTTAACTTTTGGCTACCCCTTTTACTACTACATTTGCTATACTAGTTATAGCTAGCGCTAGCTAGTCTACTAAGCAATCTACTAAACCAATAGCTTCCCTTACTAATTTAACTATCTTTTAAAGGCAAGTTAGGCGTAAGATAGCTAAAAAGATTAATACTTTTGCTACTAACCAGTAGTTATAGAGGCAAAGCAATTATAACCTCTGGTTATAAGGCTTAAACATCTTATTTAAGGCTATTAGCCTACTTATCTTTACTGAAGACCCCTTTGTACTTAGAGCCTATAGCGACTTTAACTAGGCTATAGTGCTACTCTTATTATAAGATAGCTGTGGGCTAATCCCATAGGGCAATATTAGCCACTATAATGACCTTATAGCGGCCTTTTAAATGCTAACTATTTTATATAAGCCTAACGATGAGCTTGAAAGGGACTGCCTAATTTAGGTCTTTTATAGCCTGAAGTATACTATAGGCACTGATTTTAGCACCTTTAACGCTAAATTCAACGCTACAGTGGCTAAATTAGCTGAGAAGGGTGCTAAAATTGAGCTTATTGACTGCTATAATAATTATCTTGGGGCCTTTGAGAAGGACTATGCGTCTTAGACCAACTAAATGCGCTAGACTTTTAAAACCTTTAGGGCATCTTATAGCGCTAATTCTGGTGCTATACCTGCTGTATTTCCAGTAGAAACCTTTATAGTAGACGCCCTATAAGATAAATAGAACTACCGAAAGCCTACCTAATAGTCTAATAAGCCCCCTACCTAGGGCGCTAATCACGCTGTAAACTAGCCCTCGACACCCTCTAGGGGTAACTCTAGAGGGCGGCATGGTGGCTATAGGGGACGAGGTGACTATAAACCACCTAATAACACCACTGAAATACCTACCAATAGTGGCAATACTAGCACCCAGTCTACCTTCTAAGTCCAGTACAATCTACCCCAGTGGACTGCTAATATAATCACTACTTAGCCTGCTAAACTGCTCCCTAATTTGTTGCAATTAGTTAATAGCATAGCGGCTAAACCAGCGGCTTAGGCCCCTTAGTTATACGATACCGGTAGTACCTGCTATATTTGTAACAATCTTAGCTGGTTTAGTGGCTATAGTGCCTTTATAGGGACTGTGGCCCTTGTAATTACTGCTGGAGGCTCCCTAATATCTCGCAGTTTAGGCACTATTAAGCTAAAAGTTTACTATTCTAGTTAAAAATATAGCACCCTTACCTTAAAAAAGGTGCTATTTATCCTAGAATTTAGTGTAAATATTATTTCAGGGGCATTATATTACCTTTCCGGGGGGTCCCTTAGGGGACTTACGCTATTTAATAGCGAAGATAAAGCCCTAGCTACGCTAAACTTCTAGCAGTTAGGGTTTTATCTCTTCTTAAAAGAGACATTTTAAATCCCTAACTAGAGTGCTAATAGCCATGCTATTAAAGGGTCTAGACCACTGCTTTAAGTGCTACAGGGGACTTATACCCCCTTTTTTAGTTCTAATAGCAAAACAGTTATCGCTATAGGGGATAAATTAGTAGACCTTAAGGCTATAGATAGCAAGGCTTAGCTTAATAGCCCCTATTTAGGTAGGTTATCTTTAGATGCCTCCCCTAAAGCCAAACCTTCTAGGCTTCTAAAATTAGCAATGCTATAGCACTATTGGCTAGGCTATATAAACCTACCCCTTCTAAAGAAAACTACCAAAATCACTACCGGACTCCCTAAGTTTAACTCAATTAGTGACCAAGACTTCTTTTGCACTAAATGCGCTATAAGTAAGGCTGTTAGACAATTAGTTACCCCTCCGGTAGCTAACCTAGCAGTTGCTTTAGCGGTTATAGTAGGTGATTTAGTAATTATTAAGCCCTCACCTTACTCTTGAACGCCCTACTTATTGATCCTAGTAGACCGGAAGACTTACTACAAATAGGTTTACCTACTAAAAGACAAGTTAGCACCTACTATATACTCTGCTATAAAAGGGTATTTTAAGGGGTTTAATAACTACTATAACTGCTATCTAACGTACTTTCACTTTAACTTTAGCACTAAAGTCGACAACAGCTTTATAGGGGACTAGTTAGGTGCTAAAAGTATCAGTTTTAGCACTTCTAGCCCTTATACACACAAATAGAACGGCTTAGCAGAATGCTCTATTAGGGTAATCCTCGATCGCCTACAAACTACCCTACAGGCCTCTAGCCTACCGCTATACCTCTAGTGCTATGCTATAGCACCTATAGTAGACTTAGTGAACTGTATAGCGGTCACTAATAAGGACTTAACCCCCTATTAGCTATTACAGGATGAGCTAGAACCCGCTATAGCACCTTATATACTCTTGCTAAAGCGCTATAAAATTATAAGCTCTAGGTATCTAGTTACTATACCATATAAACAAAGGGTTAAAGCCTATAAGTTAGTAGAAAGGGCTAAACTAAGACACATTATAGCGACCTTAAGTGCTAAGACCTACCTAGTTTATATACCTAAAAGGCATACTATCTAGCAGACAGCTACTATAAAGCTCCTAGAATTAGCTATTCTAGCCTTTCAGCCACCTATCTTTAATAACTCTATTACTACTAGTACTACTAACTTACCCCCTAAGTTATCCTCTAAGACTACTAAAGATTACAGCAGCTTAAAAGGTGTTCCAGACCACCTAAAGGACCTAAATAACGAGGAGTTAACCGCTAATAACCCGTTCTAGTGCTATACGCCCCTTAGCACTACCCCTAATGCAGGCGTTAGCGATCCCCTTATAAAAGCTATTATAAAAGGCAACTTGACCACTATTCTAAAAGGTCTATAAAGGATAAGCGCTAATCAAACTACCAATTAAACCGCTATTTAGTCTACTAAATAGATCGCTAGACCCTTTATAACAGTAGAACTGCCCCCTATAGCACCTACTAAAAGAGAAAAATATAATATAATAAATAAAGGGATCAAGCCCCCGCTTAACCTTATAGACATTAACTTAACCGCTATAAATACAGTAGTATAAGGCATTGTTTATATTACTATAGCAGCTTTAAAAGAGCTTAAAAGGCTAACTTTAGCACTAAAAACCCCTGACCAAGAGAACTAGCTAGTAGCCGCTAGGGCTAAACTTAAACAGCTATTACAGTTAGGGGCACTACGGTTTATTAAGGTTTTAGGCCTAAATAAACGCGCTATTAGCAATAGATAGGTGCTAAAATATAAGCTAGATGCCCTAGGGCAAATTGCTAAATTTAAGGCCAGATTAGTGGTTAAGGGTTTTAAATAAGCCCCTAGCACTGACTTTTTAAAGACTTTTACTACTATAACTATATCCCTAACCTGGCGTTTACTACTAGCTTTAACCGCTATTAACAACTAGAAGGTAGAGTTAGTAGATTTTATAAAGGCTTTTCTCAACAGAGACCTCCCTAAAATAATCTATAGTAGGCTACTAAAAGGCTTTATAGCACTATTAACTGACCTAAAACTACTATAATTAGCTACTAAAAACAGCTATAAGCTTAGAACTCAGCAGGTCCTACTACTACTAAAAGCCTTATATAGCCTAAAGTAAGCCCCGAGACAGTAGCAAGAAAAGCTCACTAAACTGCTAAATAGTCTAAGGTTTAAACCTTTAGTTAATAACTTTTTAGTATATTATAATAGGCTTACAAAGCACTTTATAATAGCTTATATTAATAACTATTTAATTTTAGGACCTAGCAAAGCTTATATTAAGCAACTAAAGCAGGAGATTAATAGCATATACCTTATAAAAGACCAAGGCCCTACCTAGTAGTTCCTAGATGCTAAAATATAGCAAGATAAAGCCAACCGCAGGCTCTATCTTAGCTAGCCATAATATATCAAGCAAGCGCTAATTAAGCTAAATTTAGAAAATATCAAGTCTACTAAAGTACTACTACAGCCTGGTGTTATAAAGGCTAAAGACGCTAGAACTTCCTTAAGTCTAGCAGATAAACACTATTATTTAATAGTTATAAGCACTGCTAACTACCTGATATAGATAACTAGACCTAACATAGCCTTTAGCTATTAGTGGCTAGCTACCCATATATAAGCCCCTTGTAAATTACACCTTTTTGCCGCTATAAAACTATTTAAATACCTAAAAAGTACCACTAACCTTGCTATTTGCTACTCTATTATAAAAGATTAACAGTCCTTATATAATACACTAAATAACTCTCTGAGTTACCTGCCTATAATATATAGCAATAGCAACTTTGCTAGGTGCCCCAAGACTACTAAGTCTACCTAGGGCTATACTACTATAATAGCTAATGCTGCTATAAGTTAAAAAGCTAAAAGGGCTAGCACAATAGCACTTTCTACCCTAGAAGCTAAATATATAGTACTAACTAAAGCTATTAAAGAGGCTTAATAGTTACAAGGTCTTTATACTGAAATTCAGCAGCCTATTCCAGGGGCTATAGCACTATATAATAATAATACTAGTATTATAGCAACTACTAAAGACCTTAAATACCACCAGTATACAAAGTATACCCTAGTAAAGTTTATATATACTAGGAAAGCCTAACGCGCTAGAAATATTAACATATACTATATTTCTACTAAAAATATGGCTGCTGATAGCCTAACTAAGCCCCTAGAGTCTACTAAACAGCTAAAGTTTTAGCAGATGCTAAGGCTTATTAGGTAGCACCCTTATTAAAAAGGCGTATTAAAATTAGCTAGCAATAGTCGGGTGCTGCCCTACAGCATACGCTAGCTACACGGCTATAGTGGCCACTTTAGCTACTACAGCTTTGCTAACTAGCTACTTAAACCTATTTAACTATAAGGTCTATTCTAGGCTTACCTACAGCGGCCATATAGTGTGTATAGAGCCCTAGCAGAATGAGTACAGGGCTCTATAGCGCTAAATAAGGCCTGTCAGGGTCACTAGTAGTGCTAAAGGTCGGCACCACCAGTAAGGTTAGTCAGTAATTTCGGTAATTGCATTAATAAATAACCCAGTAGAGTTAGTAGGTTTTATAAAGCCTATGGGAGGTCTCCCAGAAGGTGTATGTGTAGGCCTTAGGCAGCCCCTATAGGGTTCGGTTATACCGAACCAACCTACTAACCTAAGCACTAAACAGTCTACTATTTCAGGTAGCTGTAAATCCCACCAACTAGGGCCTAGCCAGGTCAATCTCTTTTATATTTAGCTAGTAACTACAGTGTAGACTTAGTACTATTAGTACTAAATCTACTATCCCTTTAGCTATATAGCCACTGGAATTTCCTTTTATTTACTACCTAATAATTAAGCAACTCAATCCTTTGATTGCTACTGCTACCCTTTACCCTATAGCGACTTACCCGCTATAGTCTTTGCTTCCAGTACTGTTGAGATCCGTTACCTTCTGCTGTAGCTAGTCTGTGCCCCCTATAAGACCTTCTATAGCCCCGCTACCGTATGCCCTACAGTGCACTACCTTTCTATAATAGCAACGCTAGCTAAGCCGATAATTTGCCTTACAAAAGGTTGCAATACCCCCTCCTAATAACGCGAGACCTAGTTATACTATACGTAATCTAGTATATACCCTCGATAATAGATACTAAAAAGCTATTCTAGCGTTATATAACCTTCAATTTATATTAGGATAGGGATTAAGCTTTGGTTAGGTTAGTTAAGGTCGCAGATTAGTTAAAGTTGCAGATTACCAGCAGGCAAGGTTAGAAATAAAGGCTCGACTTAAAAGGTAACCAGTCGATAATCTAGCTAGTTAATAATATATTCTAGGTTATATAGCCTTATATAAAAAATCTATAGGCTTCTAAAGACATAGTTAGGTAAGAAAATCGTAAATATCGTTAGGGTAGTTATCGTACAAGAAGGAAAAAGACGCGCGCCCGGCGCTATAAGGCTTGCGGCAGACCCGGCTATAATACGCAGATTTATCAAAGCGGTATAAGGGTGTCTAGCAGATTAGATTCTATATAGTTTAAATTAATTATATACGTTGTTATTAGATTGTTTCTAGACGCGCATGCAAAGGTCTAGAAAGTGGCCAATTAGATTAGGTGGCCAACTTGGGTGGGAGATGCGTTATTTATTTTATTCCCTAAATCTTTTACTACCTTTTTTAAACCTTTTTATTAGATTTTATACTTTTTTAATAATTTTTTATATAATTATACTAATTCCTTATATAACTATATCGCTACCTTTAACTCTTTTTATAATAAGCCTAATTCGTTTTAAGCTTTTTATTTTTATTCTTTTAAGCAGGCCTACCTTTTTATAATACCTATTAAATTTACTATAAGGATTTTATTATAGACCTTTTAGTTTTAAATATAGCAATTGTTAAAAGGTAGTGCACTATAAGGCATACGGTAGCGGGGTTATAAAAGGTCCTATAAGGGGCACAGACTAGTTATAAAGGAAGGTAACAGATCTCAACAGTGCTAGAAGCAAAGATTATAGTGGGTAGGTCACTATAAGGCTAGGTGTAGGTGGTAAACAAAAGATTGAGTTGCTTAATTATCTAGTAGCTAAACAAAGGAAATTCCAGCGGTTATATAGCTGGAGATATAATAGATTTAATACTAATAGCACTAAGTTTATATTATAGTTACTAACTAAATATAAAAGAGATTAACTTGGCTAGGTCTTAGTTAATAGGATCTACAGTCACCTAAACTAATAGATTGTTTAGCGATTAGGTTAGTAGGTTGGCCGGTATTACCGAACCCCACAGGGGTTACCCGGGACCCGCTCACTCTCCCGGGAGTCCTCCTATAGGCTTTATAAGACCCACTGCCCCCACTGGGTTATCCACTAACCCACTCACTAAAATCACTAACTATCCTACCAACGGTACTAACACCTTAGCACTACTAGTGACCCCTATAGGCCCTGCTTAGCGCTATAGAGCCCCGTACTCACTCGGTTGGGGCTCCACACACACCATATGGCCGCTATAAGTTAGCCTAGAAAAGGCCCTACAGCTAAATGGGTTGAGTGACTAGTTAGTGAGGCTGCAGTGGTTGAAGTGGCCACTGTAGCCGTGTGGCTATCGTATACTGCAGGGCAGCACCCGATATTGCCAGCTAATTTTAATAGCAATAACAGCTAAAAATCTTTAAAATGTAAAGATAAGATTTAAAGCCTAAAGTACTATAAAGAGAATAAGCTAAGATTTTAAAGCCTTTTTATATAATATATTTTACTTAAATTAATTTAGCTTTTTTTAGTTAAAGCGAACTTGTTTTTATATTTAGCTAAATATAATAAAAAGTGGTATTTACTAAAAAAAAGTTTTATTTTTAAAATAAAAACGATAAAAGAAAGAGGATAATATTATAAAATTACTAATTTTACAGTTATAAAACGGGCTTAATAGAAAAAAACTACCCTGTAATTTAGCTACGGCTATACTTTTTTATATTATATAACTTCTTATAATAGAAGGAATAGATCTATAGATTTTTAGATTTTTAGATCTTTCTTTTAGATTTATAAATCTATTAAATCTAAAGTATGCTAGTATTTTAAAAAAAGACCTTATTTATTAATATTTCTTTTATCTATATAATCTTACCTATTTCTTATATTTAGTTATTTATTTAGTTTTACTCTTTAGCTATCAACTTTATAATTTAATATACTTTTTAAATAACTACTATATAGACTATAACCCTTTTTATATAGTAGTAGAAGTACTCGTAAACCTCTCTAACGGATACCTACTATTGTTTTTAGTATTACCTGCAAATTAAGAACCCTTGACGTACCGCTTATACAGATGTATGACGGGTCTGTTATAGTACCCCTGCTATATAAAATACGCTATAGAGTACTATTAAGTAAAAGTGGCCAACTTAATTAGATGGCCAGGTTAATTGGAAGATACGTTAGTATAGATTTTAATATTTTTTTATATTAATATATTAATTTCTGTGCTAATGCTAATTACTAAGTTATATCTCGCTTTAAAATTATAAAAAAAATAACTATTAGAATCCTTAAAGAAAGGGCTACAGATTGGTACTCTGTATAGTTTTATAGGTGTTGTGGTTGCAGAGTTATAACCGATACTAATGCATACTAATTGTCAACCCTGGATTTAGAGCTTACTTTGCTGACTAGCACCGTACAGTATCGTTTGCTTCACTTAGAGATTACCTCATCGCCACTCATATGGAAAGCCTTTATAGTACACGGTAGGTAACGAAACCGGCTTCTTCTCCGTTACCTCTAGGAAGGTCTCAACGCACGGACTTTTCAAAGTCTTGGCGCCTACATGGTACGTTTAGTTAAGCTTATCTTGGAAGCAGGGCAGCAGGGCAGCATTCGTGACTTTTTGCGTCAACCTTTTGCGGAAAACCGTGTGATATTAACTCTTCCCGAGCTACGGCCGATTACTACAGTAAAGCCAGACACTGCTAAAGGCTATGGTTAAGAATTTGCCGGCAACCAAAACAAGTTATTTCCATGTAAAGTAATCCAGCAACAATCCATGGTGAGTTAGGGCTGAAGCAGGTGTTGTAAAAGATCTGTTAATGACACTGGCGGCTTTTATTAGTTTAGACAGACCGTTGATAAAGATAATACCTACATTAATAAAGAGAGATAGGCCTTCCTGATCAAAGGATAGACTAGAAGAAGTAGTACCGAGATTAAATTATAAATTATCGCCCGTTTTATTAAATGCTGTGCTGTTACAGCTGCACCGTGGCTGCTAGGTCTAAGCCCACAATCGACTAAGGTAGAGAAGGGAGCACTGCTTTGTCATCCACAGTAGGAAGGGTTTCGGGATGCCGAGATGAAAGTATCAGAGACTTATATTACTTGTGGCAGGCTATGCAGGTACCATTTTCTGAAAGGAAAGAAGAGTATGGTCTTATAGCTATTAAGATTTTCGTTGTAGCAGCTTGACGATGGCCTTATGCCTATTCCCGGCGGCTAATAATAGCGGTATCTGACTATGGATATTTTGGACCTCGACATTGGCGCCTTTGTCAACTAGCAGCTTGACTACAGCCTCACGCCCGTAGCTGGCGGCTAGTAATAGCGGCGTATAACTATCTTTGTCTTAGGCCTCGATATTGGCGCCTTGTTAACCAGCAGCTTGGCCACGGCCTTATGCCTGTTCTTAGCGGCTAGTGACAGCGGCGTCTGACCTTTGCTGTCTATCGCTTCTATAATAGCACTATTTTCGAGCAGCCGTTTGACGATGGGCTCGTGGCCCTTTTCGGCAGCAGACAAGATTAGTTTCCAACGAATCTCATTTACCGAATCGGCCTGGGTTCCTTTCACTAGTTCGTGAACGATATCCCGCTGTCCAGTGCAAAGAGCGTACGATACCGGCGTTCCCCCAATTTTATCCTTTGAGTCGGCGCGGGCTCCTTTCTTGACCAGCCGCCGGACAATGGCCAGATGTCCATTCCAAGCGGCGTATGATAGCGGTGTTCGATCGTCTCTATCTCTTGCATCAACTTTCGCGCCTTTCGCAAACGGTAGTCTAACGGCTTTTGTTAGGCGGATCTTTGGACCCTTGATCAACAGCTTCACGACGCCATCAAATCCATTCTCTGAAGCCCAAGAGAGCGCCGAACGCTGATAAGTGCCATCTCTGGAATCTACGTCAACATCATCTAACTCAAGCTGATGTTGTACAATTTGCTCAAGTCCGAAATATGAGGCAATCATAAGGCTTGTGAAATCCCGAGGAAAGGCCGTATGCGTGCTCGCCCAGTAGATCCTAAACCAAGTCAGACAGCGTCTTGACCTCGCGTCACAGATTTGCTGCAGTGGTTTTATGACTGCATGTTTTTCGATATCTGACGCTCGGAAGTGGGGAGCCCAGTTTGTGGCAGAGTAGTCAAGGAAGGTATGATCTTTAACGTATTTGGATAGCGGTTTGCTTTCGTCGAAAGGATGGGCTTCAAATTCCGCGAGGAGCAGGTGCCAGATGCAGATCTCGGCAAGAATACGATGAGATTCTGGCGGCCGAAGTGAGTGTTTCCATTTGAGGCCTCTGTGGACACCTTCGGAAAAATGTATCGTATTATCCTGAACCAAGAATTCCTTCGCGGTCTGGTGAAGGAGATAAATCTTCGAGTCTGTGATAGTTACGAAGAGACCGCAGAGGTCTCTGATGTACTGGCTGAAGCGCTCCTCTGGTCTGTCATCTAGGTCTTTATAGGACCTATGACTTTGTCGAAGTGCTAACGCTAGGTCCATTTCTGCCAGAGTTAAGGGCCTTGCTGCCGCGACAACAATATGCAGCAGTTTCCTGGCTTCTTCCGGATTCTTACTCTTAGCTAGAATCTTCTCGTATGCCTCATCGACGGTTCGTGGGAGTGAGGAAGTAATGTTGCATATTTCGGTCCTATTAATCTTGTTGTTGATCTCGGTTTCGATCCACTCTAGGGTGAGATAAACCCATAGATATGTCTGATTAGGAATACGTTCGAGTTCTTGCATAAGTAGCTGTGCCTCGTTTGCTTTTAGGTGTACGTTTGCTTGGATGCGCGAAACCTTGTCTTTTATATAGATATCAATCTCTCGAGCAATTTTCGATATTTCTGCATCTCCTTCCCCCTTTAGGTGGATGATAGGTAACCCCGGAATATTGAGAGGTTGGAAGCCCCGTTTGATTTCGTCATAGGGCCGACTTGTTACGAGAAACTTCAAGTTGACGGTTTTTTTCGTATTATTTTCTGGGCCATAGAATTCGCATAAGGCATTCGCAAGGTCTTGCCGTTCTAGGTCTCCGCATTCATCGAATGCGTCAAGAATACAGATTATCTCGCCAGCATTATTGTCCTGTAAAGCCATGACCAGGACGTCCCAAAGCTCCCAGAGTTCATAATACGAATTGGCAGGAGGTGCTTTATATGCTTTGAGCCGCCGGATAATCTTGTCAGAGAAAAGGTCCTCTCTTCGCGTGAAAAGTTGATGTAGGATGCAGCTGAGAGCGCTTCTCGCGCTCCTCTGATCTTCGAAGTCGTCCTTGAAAAAAAAATAGCAGATCGTTCTAGATTCCGTAGTTTGAAGTTCATTTACCAGATATTTTGCTAATACGGACTTTCCGCAGCCGGGATTTGCGGATACCCAGAGCATACGTGACGATTTGCTTTCTCGCCATTGCTGAAATTGGCCGTGACCTAAGAACCACTCACACGTCCCCGGGACGCGATCTGGATTCCTGTTCTTTCTAGCCAGATACGGCGAGGTATGTAAGGTCCGGAGAATGTTAGACTGATAGCCTGTTCCTCTAGGGGCGATATGTTGGAAGTTCGTCCCAAGACTGTTGAAATCCGAGTCTAGCACGGACGACTCCATGTTCGACAACTGATCGACCGCCTCCTTTAGCTCAGCCATCTGGCTCTGGGTTGCTACCCTGAACAACCGGTTGGTAGCCAATGCATCCAAGTCTCTTAGGATACCTTGCATCAGGGTTTCTACCCGGTGTGCTTTACCCAAGCGGAGCACAGAGGTGCGATAGAAGTCGAGCACGGATCCGTCTTTCTCATTTTTCACACCCTTTTCGACTTCTCGAATATAGCCTGCAGCATTTTGGCCTTTTCTTCGCAGGCACTAACCAAAGGCTGGAGGGCTTGTTTGGTTGATTCATCTAGGGCCAGGCCTCGGAGCTGCTCACGGGCCAGACGCAAAGTGTCTTGCGCGAGAGGGAGATTCCGGTTTACTTCATTGAACTCGTCCGGGAGGCCTCTGAGGTGTTGAATCGCCTTATATGTCGAAGAGATGGCTTGAACGATTGCAATTGTGGACGCAATGACGCTGAGGGGATCCATTTCGATCTTCAGGTTCCGGCTCTGCCGGGGTCCGGGTAGGCGGGGATCGGGACAGGATTCGGTTACCCGCGATCGTCGTGAGTTGTTGTATGTACGGCTACTTGGGGTCACGGGGGGGTACCGGGGGGAGGAAGCTTGGGACGTTTGAGACAGCGACGCGGAGGTCCCCGGCTGATACTCCGCTACGAGGATGAGTATTTCACCAGCGAAGGATGGCTGGTCACTATAAAGATTGGAGACAAGATGATGGCGGATCGAACGAAATATCACAGCCTCGTGCAGAGGCGAAAGGGAAACTACTATGTAGGTGAAGAAATGCGACGAGAAGGAAGGGCGGGGTCGAGGTCAGCTGAAGGTCACAAGCCATCCTTCTGTCAGCCGATGTTCTGTTGTGACAACTTTCCAGCTTGGGTAAAGGACTCAATCTTTGCAGACCGGGCCATCGTCACAACGAGTGTGGCTTAGCCCTCGATGTCACTCCAGCTTCTGCATGGGACGAATTGATGGCTTTTGTGTGGGCTTGAACAATTTAATGTCTGTCGTAATTCGGCGAAGCCAGCAGATGAACCAGTACCTCTCACCGAATAAACTTCATTTTCT
This sequence comes from Xylaria sp. MSU_SB201401, assembly GCA_002288965.1. Lineage (NCBI taxonomy): Eukaryota > Fungi > Ascomycota > Sordariomycetes > Xylariales > Xylariaceae > Xylaria > Xylaria sp. MSU_SB201401. The sequence goes on along the minus strand of NPFG01000240.1, from coordinate 43,603 downwards.
TGTGCCACTGCAGGCCGGTATCACACTTCGCCAATCATGTTTGACGGCTGGCTCGTGACCAATTCAAGGACTCGCTTCTCGGCAGCCTGGAATGGCTGACAGTCCTCCAAACAGAGACGAAATGAAAGGCCGCAGAGTTGGGCATTCGCCATTGGCGCTCTCTGTCGCTGGCCCGTCCAAGCTAACAATTCTGTTAGCAGGGCCCCCATGCTCCATCCGGCTTCTCGAGCACGAGAACGAGCTTGGCGCCGACACGTCGCGACACGACTTGTCGATCCCTGGGTTCACTACAGAGCAGAGCAAGAGATAGCCTCCGACGTCTTGGTAAGTCGGGTTTTTTTTCTTTCTGGCAGACATGTTTGTGGCTCCATGTTAGATGTGTTACTCGTGACCCTTTCTCGAGACACGGATCATCGTGCGCTACCTCGGCCGTAACATGGCACAACACGGCATAGGGGATCAAGCACCGATACGGTGTAATAATTTTATCGATATCACGGCAAGTGAGAGATGGGCTAGAGGCAAAAAGTCTGCTCGCGGCGGGCTTCCACTCCGGGGTGCGCAATGGTCGACAAGAAAACCTGCGACGGAAGATGAAGCTCTGCATTAATACCTTGTCTACTCGGGGTCGGCGGCACAGACCACCTCAGGGCAGAGGGGGTCCGAAAAGAAATTACACATACCATGTTACAGACGGTACTTAGCGACGCCTTACAGGGGGTTTTAGCCCCGCGTCCCAGTGGTCTGGGGTTGGTGGGGCAGTACCTACTGTCAGACTCCTGGAATATACCTGGAAGTTCACTAACACCTGGCTTGGTACCTAGTAGCTATTGGTTTAGACCTACGGCCAGTAATATCTCTTTGAATACCTAATAGTTGGGCGAGTGCGTATTATTCAAGATGAGTACCTACTTACCTACCCAAGGTAGTATGATGTTCGAGACGAAAACCACCATGTATGGGCATATATGCTCTTGACACCCTCAGTAATCTCGTGTCCATCTACTCGCCTCGGCAATCTGTTATAATATTATGAAATCTCCTAAACAAATCTGCACGGTGTCACAATAAAAAAAAAAAAAAAAACTAGGGCGTCAAATGAAATCCAACACCTCGGTATTAATTAAGTACGAACGAGATTGATCGAGCTTTGAGTAAGCCAACAGTTATTAAAGTCAGCCATACCTCGTTCCTAGTACTACCCCGGTCGGCTTCGAGTCTATATGGATGTTGCCTCAGTATCATCCATATTTACAGTAAAGCTTAAGCAACGCCATGAGGAAATTGATCGATTAGTATGTGAGTAGGTACTCACTCTATATGACGATGGTATGTGTGTAGGTAGCGCGGCCATGTGCTGGGTATTTCAGGCTTATACCCGGGGATCGCTGATAAAGATGGGGCTCTTACTCCAAATATAAGGCATGAATCCCGAGACTATATCATCCTAAGAATATCACCAAGTCCAGCTATCTAGGTACTGTCTGTGGTTGACATACATATAACCCATATTCAACAAGCACTCAAGTATAGACTTGAGGCCGTCTTATTAGCTTTATTCTGCTTTACCTACCCCTTTCGGCATTTTAGATAACATCATGTCAAGCGGCATACTCGAGATCAAATGCACAGGGACTCCCTACGAAGTGAGCAGTTTCTAAGCATAGCCTACCTCTTAAGGTCTTGCTAATAATGACAAAATCAAGATAGGCGTAACACACGGCGTCAACGCCAAGGACAAAATTGCAGGCTCACTAGCCTTCTACACGCAGCTATTCCAAACATCCTGCTCCCTGGCCTGGCCCGAGGTATTACAGGAAGCAGCAAAGTATCTTGAGCCCCTCGAGAGTATCGCACCGCGCTATCTAGAAGAGATCAAAGGCATAGCCTACGGATCGGGGTTATCATTCCTCGACATCTTAGCCCTCAACATACGGAGCGAGATCACATTTGGCCTCTTTACCGATGCAGTTGCCGGCAATGACAGCAACAGTAACAGCAATGGCATGGCCGACGTCCCGAGCGACGGCTGCACAAGCTTCGGCTGGCTCACGCCCTCAGGCCCATCCTTCCTAGCGCAGAACTGGGACTGGCAGGTCGAACAGACCCCGAACCTAATCATATGCCACATCTCGCAGCCCGGCACGGACATCCCCCCCATCTCCATGGTCACCGAGGCCGGGATCATCGGGAAGATCGGGCTCAACGCCGCGGGCGTCGGGTGCTGTTTGAACGCCATCAAATGCCGCGGTGTTGACGCCTCGAAGTTACCCGTCCACTTTGCCCTGCGCAGAGTCCTCGAGTCGCCTTCTCGCAAGGCTGCTGTCGAGGCTATCAAGCGTGTGGGTGTCGCTGGGAGCGGACATATCCTCGTCGGGGACGGTACGGGATCCACGGGACTCGAGTGCACGAGTAAATGGGTCAAGGAAGTAGTCATGGACGCTGAGAACAAGGTGTTCCATACGAATCATCTGCTCCTCGACAAATCTGATGTCGACGAGGTGCCCTGGTTGACGGACTCGCGGCCGCGGCTAGCGCGGATCCGGGAGCTTGTGTCTCGGGTCAAGAATCCAGATGTAGATGCTCTGGCGGAGCTCTTTAAGGATACGGAGGGTTACCCTTGCTCGATTAATAGGAGGCAAGAGGGTGAGTCGGTGGCTCAGACGCTGTTTACTATTGTTATGGATCTGACTGCTAAGTCGGCGCGGGTCACGTTTGGTCGGCCTACTGAAGCCCACGGCAAGACTGTCTTATCTTTCTGAGGAGGATCATGGTATATATATTTGAATGAGGATTCTACGATTACGGGGTGGTCGCACCAGATTTAGCAGTCGTGTCGATCCACTACCACAATAGTGACAGATCTATAGTAGTTTTGCTCATATAACAGTCACAGCCAATGTACCTGAATCACGGCGGGTTTCATAAAATCTACATAGATAGACTTTGCTCTCCCTGTATTGAAATCGGCTTGAGAATACACACGCACATTAAGATGAACGAAAGAAACCCAAGCATCCGTCCCAGCTCTCTTTTACTTTTCGAAATAACGGCAAAATTTCTATATATACATATACATATATACATTCTAGTATTTCTTCTCTATACGTATATACCAAATTATATATAATCCCCAGCACCTGTCCCCTGACCCCCCTGACCCCCCTGATCAATCCACCCAATATCCACCCCATACTTATACACCCCGAAACTCTCCCACCACCCGAGACTAAACAGCCAGCCCCCGTAGACCCCGCACCGGCTCAGCTCGGCCTCGCTGCGCCACTCGGCGCCGTACGGCACCAGCTTCCGCGTGCTGACCTCGCCGTCCGCGAACAGCGCCGCCCGCCCCGCGATGCTACACGGGTTATGCGGGATCAGCTTCTCGATATCTCTCAACAACAATCTGCTCCCGATCACGCAGAGGACCATGAAGGCCAGCACGGCCTGCAGTGCGAATTTCGGCGCCGCTTCTTGCTTTAAGCGTAAACGACCTGGGAACGCGGGGCGCGTGGTCATGTGTAAGGGGGAGATTGTGCCTGCTACGGAATCAGGGGTGGAGATTTTCGTTTTCAAGTTCGTCGAGCGCATGTTTCTGTCTATGGCTTGGGGCATGTACGTCTTGTAGAGCCTATTAGTGGCCGCGATCAAGTTGTCTGTGTTTTCCTCCCCGATGAGGGATTCGATGGACAGTGAGGCGTTCGTCGTCGCGAGGAATTGCACGAAATCATCTAGCTGGTTCGCGTCGCTGCCTTTCGAACTCCCCTTCGGCGCAGGCACCGTGACGTTCCCGGTACCGTGAGTCAGCGTCAACAATAGATTATTCAGTGGGAATTCAAAGACCGGGCCCGTGTAATTCGATAGTTCATTTATAAGGAACTCCGCGGTGGATTCCTCGGGCACTGGGGGTGTGTGGGGGGATATCACCCCGAGAGAAGGGAATGTGAGGGTCACATTGGTGTCTACGACTTCGAGATATTGCGAGCACACGATGCTTGTCACGTTGATGTCGAAGTCATAGGTTGTCACGTTTTTCTTGGACACGTGGCTGATGGCTGAGCCGCGCCCGAGCGTCACTGCGAAGGAGGGACAGCCGTACCCGCCGACCCAGTTGGCTACCGCTTCGGGGGCATAGGATACAGCGCCGCCGCTGTTAGTGTCGGTGATGGTGGCTCTGTTTCCGTAGAGACTGTCGTCGCCCCACTGTGGGATTTTAGTTAGTTACCTCTTGCTTAAGATGATGATAATGGGTTTTCAGGAAAATGTAAAGGGTAGCGTTGTGAAGGGGTAGAGTTGGAGAGGGGAAGGGAGGAAATAGTGGCGTGTGTGTGTCATTTGAGATGATATGGTTTTCACTTACACTGAGAACGCTAGCATGCCCAAAGTAAATCGGGCTGCCGTCTGCGGGAAGAGCGAATCCCTGGAACTACGGCAAGCTGGTAGTATTGCCCCTCGGACTCTCGCACATCTACGGGACATCGGAGGTCAAATTAAGAGCTACCGCATCGTCCATAATGAGCTGCGACTGGCTCGCTGAACTATCCCATCTCGCCTTCATCACATCTGGTGAGATCACTTCACAGGTGAGGGACGGCCTCGTCGCTTGCATCTTGGCCACGAACGGCACCTCCGTATCTTCTGAATAATCCGTGGGGACCCCCCTCGCGTCGAGCGTGTTGAACGCGAGATCTCCATACGTCCACTTCGGATAAGCTAGGCCTTTGTAAGCGATGAGACCTGCGACGGTGCCCGCAAGATTATCGTCGTAGAAGAGATTATTCAGTTCGAAATCAAAGAGATCGCTCTGCGCTAAGGAAATAGTGTGCGATGAAGTCGCAGGGACGGTGACATAGAGACCGGACACGAGAACCGGAAGCCAAGCAGCGAGGAAAGTCGCAACCATGATTAAAACTTCGCTCACGTTGCCGTTCTTGAAAGCTAAGTAAATACGATGCGGGGCAAGTCTGTTAATCAAGTTGAGGAACAAAGAACGAGAGGCGGGAGCGCTGCCTCTGTGCAACGCTAGCCAAGGGGAGAGGATACAGATCGCCAGCTGCATGCTGGTGAACATGGTGGCGACCACGAAAGCCACGACGGCGGGGATATACGTCGCGAAACCATGTGTTGTAGCGAAGCCGCCGGAGCCGAGATCTACGAAACCGTTGTTCCTATCAGACAGACGCTGAATGACTTCGAGGACGGCGATGATGACCAGAGGAAGCGTGATGGCGAGCAACTGGAACCACCATCTGGCGGCCGAGGGAACCCACCAATGCTCAGACTGGGGCGGGCTGCCGTCTGAAAGTCCCTTGCTATCCGTTTGTTGTCCGTGCTCTGTCGGGACGACTGTGAACGTCTTTTGAGGGCCAGGGGAAATGACGCTCCGGAAGTTGTACGCAGAGAGCTTCCGCTTGATCTCGCGCGTCCTCGCGGCGCCTAGTCCCGATAAGAGACTCCGCAGCTCTGCACTCTCTGCAAGGATGAGCGCAGTGGCCCCTATCGACCCGGGATCAGAAGGGACCACGTTCCTCGGCCGGAAGATGAGCAGAACGGTTGTAAGAGCAGCTAATAGCAGGAACGCACCCGCCATGAATCCGACGGAGAGAGCTCTCACCCACAGGCGGTTTTCTTGGTATAGCATCGATCCGCCGACGGTGCCCTCAGACGGCTTCGTCATGTGCTTGTTGATGAGTTCCGCCGATATGCCTTTGAAGGCATCAGTGGCGCTGCTGGCCAGCTTTTCATAGTCCATGAAATGCCCGATACTGACGTTGCCATTCATGGCGGAGAGAATCTGGTAGAACGTCGGGACCTGCTTGGTGAGAACCCAGTCCTGCCCACCAGTCCCGAGATACGTCTCGTCCAGAGACGATTGGACAGCCACGCCGAGTTGATCAGAGGAGAAGCCGGGTATTTCATCCTCTGATGTTGAAACCTGATCCGCCGTCCATGATTTACTCTGCCCGTCTATGCTGTCCTTGTAGGTTACATCATACTCGCCCATGGTGTACCCAGACTTGCAGACGGCGACAGTGAGGTTCTCCACGTAGATGTACGATGGACCAGTGCTTAGGGGATTGTAAGGCGTGAATCGAAGATCGGCGACCGTCATGACTATGCGATGGTCTACTGTCGTGTTTGAGGGATCCGGAAGGTTCTGGTAGTACGAGTAGTCAATACCCGGGTCACAGAGATAATCGCCAAAATAGGCCATATATGCTTGTGTGGCATTCTTCTGGTGGTATCTAGAAAACCCGGGGCGGTTAGTTTTATCGGTTGATTGTGCTGTAGTCCCCTTAAAGGTCTATTTTCGGCATGCAATTCGAGGGAAATATACTAGACTTAGGACTTACATGTTATGGTCTGGGCCCTCACCAACGATGATGTTGCTGATATTACATGATGGCGTCTCGATGTTCAGAACGAAGAATGCCGCGAGGATGCTCCACCAAGGCAAAGAGGTCCTCGTTGCATTTAACCCAGGGAGATACTCGCAGTCGAAACTTGCCTCCGCACCAGGGACGATGGCGCTATAATTGGTGCCATTGACGGTGGTGGATTCATCCGAAGGCGAAAAATCTGGTACCACGAGGCCGCGAGAAATATCAACACCGGGCTGTGCTGCCAGTCCATTGACCCGCGAGCCGTAGTAGAGGAGACTCGGACCTGAGTCAATAGTGGTGCTAGAGTTAGTCAAGCGAAAATCGGATCCGTTGAACGAATTCTTGACAGTCATGGGAACATCCTCTAGGTCCAGCGTCGTGGGTTCGAGCACGAACAAGCCCGTAGAAAAGATAGTCTGTAGTAGCGTCAGTAAGACGAAATGGTATGCGCACGAGTCCACGTCCTCACAGCTAGCTGAATCAACAGAATACCCGAGATAGACGCTGTCACAGCCCAATGACGGTTCTTGATCGCTCTCCACCAGACGATTAACATGGGAGGAGAAATGTAGTCTACAAGGACACTTCTCGTTGCCTCCGTAGCACCCCGCCGCATTTCTTGCCAAGGCGTCAAGATCTTGCTCGAGTAATCGATCTGCACCCACAGACTGAGGATGACGGCTAAGAAAGCTGTCGGACCATACCGCCATCCGTACTGCCTCGCGCATCCTCAGCGCTCAAGCCATGATTCTTCTCAGATACAGCATATAAGACGATGGTGACCACAAAGAGGACTACAAAGAGTACCACGAAGCTGCCCAGGAGCTTCGTACGCAGCCAGATCGAATTCCATAATTTAGGGACGTTATTATAGCCATCGTTGAAGGTACTGTTCGCGCTGGCGTTTAAGCTCGCAGTCTCGCTTTGGTATTCGGTACCCGGCTGCTCCTCCACATTCCATGTCAATTTCAGGCTGTTGCTCCGATCAATGTATGGCGGGCTCTGATATTCAGGTGGACGCGATGCCTCGACGGGCTGGTCACTGACGTCCTGCAACGGAATCCGTTCCGGCTTCGGGGTGCCGAAGAAGCGTGGGAGCCCCATATCCTGTTATCTCTTTCAACATAGGCAGCCGCCTCTCTACCACAGGCCAGCCGTCATTCCTATGTAAGCTCGTGACAACAACAAAGTCAGCCGGACTGGTTGGTGGTTAAATGTATTTTGATCTGTTTTCGTATCCACTCTCTCGACCGAATCTGCGCCTAGGTATCAACCTACCCCATGTTCTTTTATACGGAAAATACAAGCATTTGACTGGCGGGAAAGCTAAGATGATGTCTTAGCAAGTCAAACCAGATCGTCCTAGGCCTTGTCCCATCATGGGCTCCCCTTGTCACACCAGTTACACGACTGCAGTAGCGCATGATTGAGAGCATGAGTAGCTCCCAGCCTCCCCTGCAACGAATCGCCACTGGCCGCTTGAACACCAGCACTAAGATTTTGACGGACAGGATGCCCCCATGCTTTTTTCTCGAAACCCATACGAAAGGTAACCCAGGTTAGTCTAGCTCAGTGACCATATGCTGACAGCTATAAATAGCAAAGTAAAGAAGTGTCGGCGTTTAAGACTTGTCTGGTAATCTACCGGTAATCTACGGACCCCGGAACCAGTTGTTTCACTTATTCATTTCGTTCATTCGTTAAACGAGAGGCCGCTGCTTCATTCGTTCGCGCGGTTGTGGCGAGGATGCGCTTGCCTCTACCAATTCCGCCTCTGCTTACGTGCCGGAGCGCCAAGACTGCCAAGCCCCCATTTCACGCTATCCGCATGGGAGAAAAGCATTCCTAATCGGGCGACCAAAGTTGATGGGGAAGAATTCTTGGTGCTTAGTTTTCAAGCGATCGAGAACCCTTCGTTTTACCAATTTCATTCGTTAGAAAAGAGGGCAAACGAGGGTCATAGATCCGTTCACAGCTCTCCTAAAGCATCTAAACAATTCTTCTACAAGGGTGATACTAATCACCATGTCCGGGATTAATAATTAATATCGCCCTCGACACCTTCTATAGCGTACTAGTCTAACGGTCAATCTTAAAGAAGTTGATTAGGAAACCTCTGGTTATTGTTCACAACAATGCTGAGTGAAATTCAAACATACTGTGGTAATAGGGTAGCTACTATGATAATCATATTTTGGCAAAGCAATGATGGGCGGATTAGACCACGGTAATAGTATTCGAGGCAGCAGACTATGAAAGAAAGATCGGGGTTGGTGAGGGTTGAGGACTTTCCTCGTTTCTATTGTTTGTTCCAAGTTCTTTCTTTTTTCTTTCTTTCTGTATTTTCCTCTATGTTTTTATACGTCTTTTCGCTTCTCCCAGTTACCTAGCAAGTCAGAATGTTTACGATAATTAGAAAACCGAGAAATGATAGCTATAAGGCCCTTTCCATATACATGAAGCTGTTTCTGGCTTACATGTCACACGATAGGTCTCCATAATACCGCGGTAGAGGAGCTGGGGGGAAGGAAATATAATCACGTGAACGTGCGGGATCGTAAGATTGGTCCTTATTACCATGTATCATCTATCACTAATGAGGAGCAGAGAGGGATCACGCATGCCTAGCACGTAGGGCACTTGATCTGGTAGACCTAGATCCTCATCCAACGCCGTACTTACGCACTATTACGCCCATCACCATCGTCCCTAGGGCATGTGGTTACTTTCATCGCGGGGTACAAGTAGACCTTAAGTTGGAAACCGCTGTTGGGGTTATCCAGTAATTCGGCGAACAAAATGTGAAATCGGGAGGTGTTATAGGGAACATGAGTGCTCCACATAGGAAGACGATGAGCTGAGACAAGCACAGAGAACTGGAAAAGGAATTGCTGTCAATGAGAACATGAAATACGGCGAGCAAAAAAAAAAAATTGGGGAAGGGGGGTTTGTTACACATGATGTCAGTCCTAGGATGAAAAATGAGCTCGAAACCGAGTTCAAGAAGGCTGCATTTTTGCGTTCGTGGGGAACGAGGACGCCAAGCTTCCGCGCTCCAATTCTCCGTGCAAAGTGTGAGGTTCTTTTGCTTGAAGATAATCTAGAATGTTTATCACTGACTATCTCGAGGAATAGAAGCAAAACAATTGGTGTCTTCTCTGTTTTGTATCCAGGTAGTGAGTTAATAGACAACCCGCTTCACAGCTCGGATTATCGATTAATACTTATTGTCCACTTTACAACTAGCTCCGAGAAGACCGTTCTTCGAAGATAGTCGAAAAAATTGAGGATGAGAACGACGGCTTGATTGCATACTATTACTTCTCGTTTCAGCACAAGGAATATCATACCTTGCAGGACTTCGAAAGTTTTCTTTTGGTTGCAGCTTGTCAAACAGCTATCTCGGAAAATTCACGGAACAGACCGAATTCTTCGTTTCATGCTGGCTTCGTTTATGCATCTTCGAAAGAAATATCATCCATCGAGTAGTCCCAGAAGGGATGACCTTGATACAGTACTTAGAAAAGATTGTCCCCATGACTTCGACACAGATAATCTCTTATGTTAGGGTCAACTCGATTACCTCCGGCCCCTTACACAAGATCAACCAGGTGTACAAGAGTCATTAGGTGATGTTTAGCCTCTAGCAGCGTTTTAACTAGGGCATTATCCCCGCTGAGAACACCACGACGAGCCAGCTAAGTTTCTTATTGGCATCGTACAGCTGCACCTTATTCGATGGTGCCGAATTCCACTCCATGGATGGGGTTCGGCATGGACAGAGAACTTCGAAGTACGGGGAATGCAGATGAATGCCAACCGTCCTCTCCTTCCTGGGCTAGAAGGACCAACCCCATTCCCACAACGAGTCCATCGCCTCACGTAGGGAGCAGAATCTGCCCACAAGGATGAGTGAGGTGTCTAGCTTCCCCATGGAGGGGAGTGGGGTGCGCAGAGAAACTAGAGTACAAAGAAAACTGAGAGCATGACAATGAAGCGCAAACAGAACCGCGCAAAGAGCTAGCGTGTGGAAGCTTGGTAGCCTTTAGAACCTGTTTGTCGAGGACTCCCTTGCAGCTCGCCCCGCCCTCGGTGTCGATGTGTCCTACGCTGATTTTCCCGGCCTGACACCATGATTCCCCTTTTTTTCTCGCCGTGTTTGCCGTTTTGGCAACCAGCTTTTGCTGAGTGTCTCTCCCACGGCCCGCGCCAGCCGCGACGTGTCATACACTAACAGAGCTCGTCCGTTATTTCTCATTTGCGCAGCTTCCTGTCTTCCCTGCTTTATCTGTACTTCTTCGATCAACTAATCAGAGTATAGCATCGCCTCGCATATCAACTCACACTATGGCCCAAGAAAACATCTTCACAACTGTTGGCCATCTTGCCGGCCGCATTTCTTCATTCTTCTCCTTCCCAGCTACTCTTGCTTCTTCATCCAGGACGCCCACGAGTCGAATTGCCGTGCCTGCGGATTTAGACGAGCTCGTCGATGTCGTTCTGGCATCCATGCCGGACGACCCACAGTGGCCGTATCGATTTCCGTATCGGCACCAGTACCCTGAAGACCATCGCTACTTTACCAGGATGCTCTATGAGAAGTTCATTGACCCTGCATATGACGACTGGGTGGTGATGGTTGTCGAAGATCAAGTTCCCGGATCGTCCAAGCGTGCTATTGTTGCCTTCGCTGTGTGGTGCCTGACCTATGTCAACAAGCGCAACCATTGGCCTTCCTATGAGCCACAAAATCGTGAGTCGCTTCTAGACCATTTCAACCGGTTCAGTCGGGGCTAATCAAGTCTCGTTCCATCGTAATTCTAGCTTCCGGTGAAGTGGCGCGCAACGGCGGAAGCACCCGTAGAGACGCCAATCCCGCCCACGCCCGAGCATTCCGCGAGTCTAGCGACCTGTGCGACAAGCTGTACTTCGAGACCTACGGATACAACCAGCTAGTTCTCCAAACTCTAGGCACACATCCCGACCACAGACGCCGTGGGCACGGTTTATCTCTCTGTAGAGACGGAATGGACCTTGCTGACCGAGACAGCGTCGTTCTCACGCTCCAGGCTAGTCCGCTTGGGCTACCACTATACAAAAGTCTAGGGTTCGTTACTCTTGGCGAATGCGCCATGCAGGTGCCAGGGGAAGAAGAGACAGTGCCTTTTTGGGCAATGGTTTGGCATCCTTCAGAGTATGAGGGCACAGCGCCGGCCACAGTACTCCAATCTGAATGAAGAAAAGGGCTCTCATAGAGCATCATGGTCGTTTAGGTTTCACCGGTGACATCTGAGTTCAACATCACGATTTGCCTCAGATTATTTTAATATGGTGTATGGGCATCGTATGACCAGCACATAAAAAATTGCATACTGGTCTACTATATTATATGAATCGAGAAATCAATTGTTAGAATTCCACAAACAGCCGATGTAGTCGCTTGTTCACAATTATCTTTAGAGCAAATAGGCTTATCAAGTCAATGTACTACTAGGCCGAGATAAAAATTCCTCCTTTGAAGGTGAATTATCCCGTGGTAATATGTAGACGGTAATGTTCCTTCCAGGAGCCGTGGCCCATCTCTCCGAGATTATCGTTCACCGGATTTCCGGACTGGGACGAACGAGAGCTCAGCTTAATACCAGCTTTTCTGCTCTTAGTAAACACCCTCAGCTCTAAGCAGGCCTTTTTCTCTTACGATAATGTTAGTCCGTGATATCTTTAGCTGAAATACGACAGATGAAATGTAAAGGTAATCATTTATAAATACACTCATCTGCTCCTATCTGTAGGCGTCCTAACATAAGAGCGATAAGGCGTCCGTTGTTGGCAGCTTCAGCTTAGCTCAAATATTAATAGATGATTTTGAGTGTGTCCGTAGCCTCCTATACTAGCCCGGCCAATTGGGTCAGAATAACAACATGGCTTAGGGATGTTATCATGGTTCACGAGTTGCATGAGATGGTTTAGGGATATGTATAAGACACCGGGCCTGAATTGCCGCCTCCATCTGCGAAAATGCTTAGCTTTAGGCCTGACCAAAGATGTGTATACTATCTGCTTAATACCCTTGGATAGCAACTTTAATGGCGGTTTTTCATTCATAACAAGGCATGAGGCTCTATGTATAAGACATAGCTATAATTACACCAACTCAAAAGCTAGTATCGATATCCAAAATCTGAGCCCAGAAACAATCAGCGCAACTCAATATCGGAAAGCACAAAGAAAAAAGGCTCGAAAAGTTCTTAAGTTGTCCCATCCGCACTGGAATTCTAGATGAGAGGCGATAATTATGACTACACCTTCATGGCTACCTATGCTGCAGAAACACAGCCACACTATCAATATCAGATATCATAGACTCTTACTAGGTAATTCTATACCGAGATGTTCTTTGAAAGAGAACCGGCTAACGCCCAAGGCGCAGTTTTGGTGATTAATTACGTGCTTGTAGCGGCAATTGTCCACTGATGGTTCCGCCGCTAGGTCGTCGACTCGTCAAAAGAAAGACGCCGAGTGCTAATGCCCCTCTCACATAATAACTTGGATCTCACCCTATAAATTCTTCGCTACAGCACATTCAGGGTCTTCAACGCGAACCCGATACTTATTACCCAGTTTCATTAAACAAAGTCTTACAATGGGTTAATCCCTGGTTATGCGCATTGGCCTGATATTAAAAATGCTGTGAACAGGTGTGTGACGGCCTTTCATTTCCATCTATCTATCTATCTATCTATCTACTCTACCCAACCTTAATCTTCCTACACCAATCCCTCCCATGCCTAACCTGAAACTCACAAAGCCAGACCTCCACAACCATACTCACGAAACCCGCAATACAGATCCCCGCGCTATCGCTCACGCTCGTGGCGCCCAGACTAAACTCTCTTTCCTCAAAGGGGACGTTCTCCATGATCTCAGCGAAGGTATTCACGTACACCCCACCTCCCAAAAGCCCTTCCCAGAAGACGATGACGAAGACAACGTAGACGCTGGGGATGAAGTCGTATAATGAATGTAGTGTTAGTAACGCCAGGTTTCCGACCTGCAGGAGCGAGAGGAGGTAGAGCCGGTGGATCCGGATGAAGGCGATGGAGGAGCGGGATACGAAGACGCCTAGTTGGTAGAGGAACCCGTACATGGGGTAGAAGTCGCGCAACTCGTTGAATGGGGTTGATTCTAGCGGGAAGAGCACTTTAAAGAACCTGGGTGTTAGCTAGTTGCTTTTTCGTACTTGGTGAACTTTTTAAACACATGTAGGCATTTCAAGCACACGCCTAACCAGAGCAGATGGGCTTGGTTCTTCTTTGATGGGGTCATATACTCTACGAAACACACGAGATTGGCTATATACTTACGTGTGGGCGATACACCTTGGTTGATGATGTATTCAGCTATGTAGACTAGGAACAACGGGAGCATGTACGGGAGAACGAGAGCCTTGGCCCGGTGAAGATTAGCCACGATCTTCGCCCAAGCATCTCCCTCACCGCCAGAGATGGTAGCAGAGGTCACGGGAGCGCTAGGAGCGGCAAGCAGACTGGACGTAACATTATCTGTCGGTACGTCATAAGCAACAACTGGCGACTCGACTTCATCCGCGTCGCACAGAGGCTGGTATTCTCGTGCTTTCGCAGCGTCTCGCAGGGGCTGCCGCGGGAGTACCAGGAAGAAGCTGATCAGCATGATCACAGGCAGATAGGCCGAGGCCAGAAGGCTGTTCTTGACGCTGAAGCCAAGCCAGTCGGTCAGCATCACGTAGAGCCCGGCGCCAACCAGTCCTGCGCCGCCGGTACCGCTGCCCCATGCCGCAAGGCTGATGTGGCCGTAGTAATGAGTCAAGCCCAGGAAACTCAGCTCGCCGCCGCCGCTCGACAAGCTAGCGAGCATGACTCCGAGCATCTTAATAGCGACGGATTCGTCTGGGGGGGCGAATGCGATCATGAACATGCCGGCAGAGGAGACGGCGGCGAAGGCGATGATGCGTATCGAATAAGGCACCTTGTGGATGAAGTAAGGTCCGATAAGCTTGATCGAGAAGGAGGGTAGGATGTTGGCGAGGAGGACTAGGCCCTTGGGTACTTCGGGGCCCACGAGGTCCTGGGCGGCGGAGAGGATGACGACGTAGAGGACATTGTTGATCAGTCCTGGAAAGACAGAGTTAGTGAGGAGGAGAAGAGAGCATACGACAGAGCAGAATATACCAAAGAGCCAGAATGCGACGAGAACAGAGATATCGGAGCTGTGCAGGACCGAGGCCAGACGGGCCTTGTAGAGGGCCCAGGAGGCGGAGGGAGAACCCGGCATCGGTAACAAGCCTGACGATGCTGGGGAGCGAGTTGCGCGGCTCATATTCGAGTAGCGAATATTATCATCTCTGATGTGTGACCTACACACTTTATGCGTAGGTAGGTAGATAGGTAGTAGGTGGAAAGAAGTGAGGCTCACGAGACATGATCATTCGCAAGTTGGGGATGACACCCCCTTGCCTAGGGCCACGAGGGACGGGCATTGATGTTACTGGGGTAAGTTGGGGTGCCTTACAGTGGAGCGTACCGTGCTAGCTAACCGGTGGGTGGGTTAGGTGACTTTGGCTGTGTCTAAGTGTCTACCAAGTATTCGCGATAGCTTCATATAAAATTAAGTAAATATCGTGGGAGTAGAATGTTCATCGAAACTTGCTTGAATACACATCGAATAGCTTAAAACGCACAATGAATGTATATCTGCATCATGTCGAGGAGGTATTATACACACATCATAACGATATAACAACCATATAACGATCCACCATCATCACTTGCTCTACGGCTCAAAAAAAGTACGCAATTCAGCACGCGCAAATAAATAGGAATACACGATACTAGATTTATATATACTCATTGAGTACCCAAACTACATTCCCCCCAGAGATTTAATCCCCCTCAACCGTAGGCACATCACTATCATTCAGATCCAACTCCTCATAATACCGATAAATACCCAACGAATACGCCTGTCTTCGCTCGCTCTCAAGATACGCCTTGATCCTGGGCCGTTCCTTGACAGCATCATACAGCTTGAAGACATGGACATATTTCCCCGAGGTCTTGGCCGCCGACATGGCCTTTTTGAAGGCGAACTGCGTGCCGTCGATGGCCTATACCCGACAATCGTTAGTCGATCGGTCAGTCAGTCATACGCCAAATGCACCAAATACCCAAACACGAGCAAGCAAACAAAAACTCGAAGCAATGAAGACTCACCTGAAAAAGCACCAAATCCGCATACGTCAACCGCCCACCATACAACCAAGGCCCATCGCCACTCGCCTTGCCCTTCAACACGCGTTCGAAATACGCCAAAAACTTAGGCAATCGATTCCTCACGAAATCCTGACTCTTGCGTAACGCCTCCTCTTTCTGGTCCTCGTAGTACAGTCCCGAGGCGATCGGATGATGACAATCATGCACCTCATTACACAGCCCATCAAGCGCCGTCAGAGCAAGGGCATTAACACGATACAATGCATCCGGGTCCCCTTCTTCGCCCTCATCGGACGGCACCAGTCCAAGCCTCGGCCCCAAATACAACAAAATATTCGGCGTCTGACTAATCACCAAATCCCCATGCCTCAGAATCGGCGGTGCCAGCGGCGGCGGATTGAACTCGTCCCCGACGTTCTCGGGATCGATCTGCGCCGCGACTTTCTCCATCCCTTTCCCCTTCTCTCTCGCTTCTTCCTGCGCCGTATCCGTATATTCCGCACCACCTTCCTCAAGGGCGAGACGGATAAATTCGCCGCGGCCGGGGATGCCGGGCCAGTAGATCAGTTCGTAGGGCATATCTACAATCATCCCCCCCAAAAAATCAAAAGTTAGTATAAAGGCAATACGACATTCTCGGTATGGGTAGGTAGGTAAGTAGGTAGGTAGCATGAAATATCGTGGAGATCGGATCGGATCGGATCGGATAGTAGCTATGTCATCATCAACCACATCAATCCACTTACCTTTGGCCGACTTTTGTTGCTTCGGGGCCGACATTGAGGGTAGACGCGGAGAAATATTTAAGTAAGTATATTTAAAATTCAGATTGTAGTCGCAGATAGAATACTGCCTTCCTAGGTAGCTTAATCCAACAGAAGACCTAGGTAGGACACGAAAAGGAACACGATGAAGCACGAAGCCCACAGACCTCGGAATGACGGGAACTGCATATATATATATAACAATCCACAGTTAGCGGAACTCCTTCAGACCTTGATGGTATGGTCGATCTGATTCGTCAATGGGCGGTCAATTGCAGCTCAATGATCATGATCCGGTAGCTACCGAGCTCGTACCTAGCTAGTGCGGGCATATTCCCCATATCCGTATCCATGCATGACAGAACATCCATGACGTGAGCGCCCACACCGGTGTGGATTTTCTAGAGGGGATCCAAGTCCACACTACTTCACTATCTAATTAGTACTAGGCAGGTGTAGAGAGCCAAGTTATATATATACCAGGAGTAGCTGGCATATCTTGATTGTAGAGGGGCTTACATCGAAGCTGTCTAGGTTAGGGCTTTCGTCAAGACAGTGTCTCTAAGCTTCATAGAAATCTTTTTTTGAAAATATTGAGTATCATGTACAGCGAGCTATAAAAAACATACCTATACTACCCCAGGTAATCTACGGATACTCGTGACATATGTACCATGAACCACGCCCTTCCTATGAAAATGGATAGTAGGAAGAGAGAAGAGGTGAAACAAAATGCGCCAGGGGGTATCAAGTGTCGATAGTCGTACAGAAGCCAGGGACGAAGACTCCCTCCTAAGGATAACAAAGCCCCCATGATCAATCCAGCGCCAGCCTCATAGTCCGACCGAACTCTAGCAACGCCAGATCTAACCTAAGCCGCCTATCATAACAAATTTACATTTCTAAAGCTTTGAAACTCTAGTTCTTGGAAACGACGTCTTCCACGATCTGTCTGCACGTCTGCGGGTCCGAGAACACGTGCCAAACATCGCGCGGCACGCCTTCAAAGGCTTCTTCGAACCGCTCGGGTTCGTTCTTCGCTTCAATACCGATAGCGGCAATGTCTTCAACCTTGCGAATGAGGATGATCTTGACCCAGTCGGGATATTTACGATAGCTAAATGTAAGGGAATCATGTTAACGAGCAGATTCTTCCGTGGGAGGGGGGGAAGAGAAGAAGAAAAAGCTACGCCATCATCAATATCGTGGCTGACTTACATTTCACCATACGCTTCGGGATCCGTCTGCGTCGAATCTCCCACGAGAATCATTTTCCGCCTTGGCAACCAGGAGTGAATCTTGTCCATGCGATCCACCTTATAATCCTCTGTCGCAAGCGTCAGGGTCGTTAGAAGCCCCTTGATGGACATCCAACTCGAGTCTCGCAAGATGATGGTGCCGTGAGGGTAGTGATTCTCCCGGAACCCGCGTAAGAACGGGTAAAGGTTGTACGGCGAAGCCGACAAGTAAAACCAAGACGACGTGTCCTTGATGAGGGTTTGAATATGTTTGTACAACTCAGGCATGCCGGGCGCAGGTTCTGGTTTGTCCAGAAACGTTGTCTTCAGAATGCCAATGGGATCGCTGGTTTGTGTGATTTTGATCGTGTCGTCGACATCTGCGCTATATTAGTCTGGCATTCTAAAGGGTTGGCGAGGCTCTTCGCCAGTGGTCATCTTACCAGAAATCACACCCCAACCTTCTGGCTCGGCATAAACAGTTCTCATCTCAAGAACCCCATTCGCGCCCTTGGGAACGCGGGCGAAAGTCGGAACGATCTTGCCGTCATGAGCGCCAGGCAATGCCTGGATCTCGCTGCTGATGCCGTTGTGCCCACTAGGTCCCAGCTTCATGCGCGACTCGCCCTCGTAGAGGACGTCGACTGTAGTTCCTGGTTTGATGTCCTGAACAAAAGGCGCGATCCTCTTCTCGAGAGTCGCGTATCCTGGGTCATGCTTTCCCAGCTCAATCTTGTCAGCGATGGCGTCGATAGTGTCGACGATGGGGCATGAGGAGTGCTGCGAGAACATGGCGGCGACGTACTCGGCTTCCCAGTGGCCCGTCTTCTCATTGCGGTAGGCCGTGTTGTCCAGGAGCCAGACAGTGTCGTCCGAGGTTATGGAGCGGGGCCACGGGTTTCTCTTGCCCAGGTAAGCGAGGGCAGCCCAGAGCTTGTCCCTCGTGGTCAGAGCCGATGTGAGGGTGGAGTTGTGGCGCGAGAAGTCAGGCAAGTCCCGCTCCGTGTCGTCGAAACGACGCTCTTTTCGCGTACGCTGCTGCATCTCGAGCGTCGACGTGCGTCTTGAAACCGACGCCATTTTGGACAGTTTTCTATGATCAAGGACTCTTTTATGTACGAGGCAAGGTGTGGCGAAGATATTGGTGATGATGAGGTTGTGATGGTGCCGTGTGATGCATCAACTGGGCCACGGGACTCTCATCGATGACTCTCAGTAGATTGGCGAAGTGCCAGCCCCAGTGACTCAATGCGGGTAGGGCTGAGGAGTCGGGGCTATATATGGTGCCTAGTAGCGTCAAGACGATATCGTAGTCTATCAAGGACTATCGTCCCTAGGCAGGTAGGTAGGCGGTCTTCTCTGTTAAGTACTGCGAGTGGTGAGCGAGCCAGCCTGCTTACCTCTTACAGGAAGGACATTCCAAGTTTCACTAGGTACAAACAACAACTGTAATAAGCAGTGCCTCTCTCTGACGTCTCCTCGCTCACGACTACCCCGGTCTGACTGGTTTCAGTGTAGGAGCTGCTAGACAGGGGGAATGCCGATCATCCATGGGCGATGAGGTCAGATCGGGAATATAACAACCGTGAGCGTGAGTGCGTCTGGGGTTGCGCCCCCCTGCCACACCGAATACAGACAGGCAACATTATTTCAGTCACAAGTCAGTTCAATCAACTGGGGTAAGATGAAGAGTGGCATAACCAACAGAAACAACTATTATGTACAGAGTATGTGGGTCAGAATGTAGGTGAGGCAGCGGTGGCATAACAGGTATGATAGATGATGATGATGTATGTAGGCATCAGCAGTCGGGGAGCCAAGCATAGGCAGGCTCTGGGCAGCTCTGGGCAACCAGGTCAGTCAGACAGCTAACAGCCAGTGGATGATAGCGCCTCGCACCTGCCTGCACGCTGAAGACAGATGCGATTGCCGTCACTTCCCACCTTGGGTGACTGCCCACCATATTCTGTCCCATCCAACTTGCCCCTTCCGAGATGGTTGGCCTCCCCCCATACAAGCCCCAGAGGCGCCTCAAAGATGTCATGCAGCCACCCGCCCAAGCCCTTGGCTCTGCCACTCTGCTAGGTATTTAGAGGTACCGACGAGGTACATGCAGCCATGCGGCAGGCAGGTGTAGATCATTGATCACGCTACCTTGCTTGGCAAAGTCCCCGCCGGCGCGTGGGTCTGACACCTCCTCACCGGTGTAACAGAGATAGTGTCCCCATAGTAGGTATTTCCCGGTACTCGATATTCAATTGTTCATGCAGGACAGGCAGGCCCTAACCTAGTAATGTCATATTATCATTCCATGCTTATGTTGTTTTAGCATGCATTTTTATGTGAGCACATAAAGTAGGTACCCAGCCGTCTATGATTCTTATGTACTTAATTAGAGGCTATCCATGTACTGTAGAGAAGAGGCACAGATCAGGGTCGCGAAACAGACATCTTACAGGAGGCTGACGCCTGATTCATCGAGCCACAGAACTGAAGCTACAAGCTTTATAAATAGAACAAGTAAAAGTCAACAATTCGCGATGCGGAATCTGAACACAGCATATGATCCTTTGGCTCATACATACTGCTTTGCAACTCATCCGAATGGTCACCTAAGGTGGGTGTAGTTAAGACGATATAAATACTTACGTATAGAATAAGCTTTAAATGCACAATCTTCTCAAAATTTTGATATTTTAACCATTTTGATTGAAGAAATAGCCGATTGAAATGGTCAAGCTCAGCAGGAGAAGCACAGCCATAATTAGGGATAGTATCGTAAACACCCAATTTGTCACTTAAAACTTCAAATCTTCGCTGCTAGAAAGCACTGATTCAAAGGTATATATAGGGAATGAAAGAAGGATAATTTAGATTAATTTCATCGATTGAGCAATGAGTTCTTCCAAGTTTCTCTAACTACCTGGGTAGACCCTTCTCATGATACAGCAAAGACAATGTCCTATTAAGGGAGTAAGTGGTGTATACACACTTCATTCATTCTCATCAGTGTGCGCTGCCTTTGCCAGTTTCCAAGGAAGTTACATAATCTCACGGCCAAATTGCAGGTCTTGACATCCTTCTTCTTCTTCTTCTTCTACAACTTACATAGGGACGAACATATCCAAGTGTGCGATTTACAAGGGATTTAGAAACCTACATTGGAGGAGGCACACTGTCGTGGTCAGTTTTCCCAATAGGAATCTTTCATCGACCCACCACCATCAATACAAACCATACGTCTCCTCCCTAGACGCCATAGGCGCCGGTCGCGGACGAAGAGGCGTATTCAGAATAGCGCACATCTCCCTCGCCGTTAAGATGAGTTCCTCCTCAGCCTGAGCCACTTCATCTTCAAAAGCCTTCTCTTTCCCCTTCCCCTTCCTCTCTTTCTTCTTCTCTGCTGCTTTCCCAGGCTTCTTCTTCTTAGTCGCAGTCTGACCTCTATTCATTTTCTGAACTTTCCGTGGTCCGGCCTGTTGCTCACCCTCCTCCTCTTCAGAAGCATGCCTCTTCTTTGTCTCTTTGCTCATGGTGCAGCCCATCGTCGGTTTTGCGTTTATAGGGGTGAAGGATATTGTTTGCATTACCTACGGTATTGACTCCTCGTCTCGGTGATGAAGATGACACTGTGACGTGTGAGCTGTGCCGTGATGTTGACCACCAGGAGCTGTATTGAGGGGAGTAAGGAGGAGGGAGGACCTGCTTAGTTCAGGTCGGGAAATTATGGTGCAGGTTAAATACGTGATGTGTGAGACGATGGGACTGAAGATGCAACTTAGAGCCTAGATCTACCTATAAATAATGCATTGGCACATAATAACACAATGATATTATGTTCTATTCATCTCATTCTTGGGAGGGAAGACATGGGTTGCGCTACATCCCTTTGTGTATAGGTCAAAAGGCCTTTATAGATACTAGTAACTTAGGCACAATGGTTATTATTCGAGATACCTTGGCCTGGGTTATCGAACTACAAGGGGACAATAAAACATTTCATCTACCTACCTAGGTAGTGTATGTCACCCATTCGTAGGCACTCGTTGTTGTCACAGCCGTCGCAAAGTGATCTTAGTGATAGCGGTACTATCGATCTACTTCAAGAGCGAATCAAAGACACAGGTTGCAGGGTATTCCTGGAAGAGCAGAGACACCGAGATATTCGTCAATGCTTTTCATTTCAATCTGAGCGCATTCCGACGCACATTCGGAAAGATTCATTACTAATTCATCCTCGGCTAAATACAGCGCCCAAAATAATAGATTATCGTAATATTGAAGGCTGCTCGGTACTGAACATCGAAAACTTTGCTACGCTCAAGGCGTCTGTCTTCTGATTCCATCTAGAAATACGAGGCCTCAACAGCGAAGCCGACAGTTAACTGAACAAGCCGCGTTAGTAAAGAACAATTTTGGAATAGTCTCATCCTGCCAAACTGTAGTTGACAAGGGCTCAGGAGTTCGTGTGCTCACCTTGGCGTGTTCGTAAACATGTGCAAAGTTAACCGTCGAGACAGTGTCCTGAGCCGAGTGGATATAAGGTGACGAGTCGGCAATGTTTTCGTCACAGACGTACACGCAGGATAACCCGCAGAGTAAGCAGAAGCGCTGGGTGATGTCCAGTTAGTTTTCTACGGTTCCCTGCCGAGCCAGATACACAGGTGGAAACAAGAACGTACTGATCACTGCAAGCATACCCGCAATAATCCGTAGACAGCGGCAGTTTCGAGTACACAGGCACAAGCTTCTTCAGAAACGCAATCAAGCTCGAATCGCCATAGTCCGTAAACACGGCGATGACGTTATTCGGGGAGAACCCCGTCATGTCCTGGTTCATGACGGCGAGGACATCTACGCCGTTGCGCACGTACGAGTTGAAGACGTCGCGCGAGCCGAGCAGGCCACCTTCCTCGCCCGAGTAGAAGTGGAACTCGAGGGTGTTGGCCGGCTTGAAGCCCGCCTCGGCGAGGACGCGGAGGGTCTCGAGGACGACGACGACGCCCTGTTTCATGTGTGTATACCTATTAGCTCCCTCATTCTAAACTTCAACGTGGCAGCGGAGGTAGAAAATATCCTGGCATCGCTGCCGACAGAGGGTTGGTAGATGGAATCGAATGGACTGGGACTGAGACTGAGACTGACAGAAGCATTGTCATCGGCGCCGGGCGCACGACCGGAAGTAGTACTGCCAATAGAGTCATAATGAGCCGAGATCACAACGACCTCGGTCGATGTACCAGGGATACTAGCGATGACGCTAGGCTGGTTGTACGAGTGCGTGAACTGCTTGACCGTGATGGCCGAGTTGGCGGAGGCGACGTCGACGACGGTGCTGTACATCCACGAGGCGCTGGTCGCCGCGTACGAGCCGCGGTAGTAGCGGTTATAGAAGTTGGCTAGTGTATTGGTCCAGCTCTGCAGGTTGCTTTGCTTGACGTTGGCGATGAGGGCGTTCGCCTGCGTCTGGTGGCTCGGTGACGACGGGAATGCGGCCGCCTTTTGCTGGGCCTTTCGAGCCTCGCCGAAAGCCTCAAGGTCCTATTACAGATCGATCAGATTCTCAGTCACTACCAGGTGATATCCTTTTCTTTTATGAAATTTCTTGACTTGAGAGATCGTACTGGAGTATCAGTGATATCCATGAAACCAATCCGCTTCGAGATGAGCTTCTCGAATTTCTCCTCCTCCGTCATCCATGTTCCGGCATCGTCCTCGGAAGTCTTGACGAGTCGCAGTCCGTCAACGCGCTGGCCGAGAATGGGCCTACCCTCGGAGCGCACAGCTGCAAGGGTTGTGGGTAGAAGGGCCCCAAGCACAGCTAGTCGTGAAAAGCCAACCATGATAACCCCCTTGCGCTGTTCTTAAAAGAGAGTTTGACTTGAGAGCGGGGGAAAGATAGGAATCTGCTTGGTCAAACAAGTTCAAGGATACGAAGTGCCAGCCAGAGCGACCAGCGTCTTTCTCTTTTGTGTTACAACATGTTCCCGTTCGCCATTATATACAGCTTCCAGCCCTGTCTGCTGCTCCAAGGGCAGTCAGTCTTCCGTCACATTCTACGCTTGGAGTTTGGTTGATACAGTTGTTCATCGCCTTCTTCTTTGGGAAGAACTCGAGATATGTCTCGGCATTTGGATTGCCTGCCCGGGTTGGCATAGCAGTGTTGCTTTCTGATAGTTTTAAGCTTCCCGATGCGGCACTTGTCCTGGTTCTTGGCAAGCCGAGCCAGGGGAACGGGCTTGGCAATGCTTGCCAAGTCAACCCTTTATCGTCAGATGCAACCCGTGATAGGTTCATTCAGAAGATACTGCCAGCAAGAACGAGTAGTTCGATTATCTCTGTCTTAGTTATATCTGTTGGGGGCGTGAATAGTTTCCACAAGGTTGGTGGAATCAAAACAGCTCCAGTGGAGTAGCCGCTCTAACACGAGAACTAATAGCTTTAGACATCGGAGACACTATCTCAAATAGGCATCACCATGGGATTTGAGTTTCGAAGATGTGAAGTCTACCTGATCTTCTAACTCATTAGTTGGTCACAAGAATTGGGATTTAGAGATTTAAGATTCACATAAATCACCTAAGTTACCTCTACCAGAAACCCGCAGACCCATGGAAATAAAGCTGTGATAGTAATAATAGAAAGCGGGTCAGAGGATATATAATAGATACGACCAACTAGCAGTCATTTCCCAGTTTGCTGATTCTAAATCTTCTTCCAATCCACTGGTGAGACGCCGAAGCTAAATTTCCTTCAAGATATCAGCTATAACGCTAGGGCTGACCCCTTTAGATGGTACTATCGGTTGTTAGTCTGTCGTCAGACCATTAGAAACTAGAATGCGCTTAGCCCTTACTAGCCCATGAATGTCTCTTTGCGATCTCTTCGGGGCTCATATCCTTCACCCTTTCCCAAGCCTCACTGAATAGCCTGTCGAGATCGTCATTCTCCTGGATATTTTGCGATTCCTTCTGCTCGTCGGCGTTAGGGCCTCCTTGGTCGGGCATTTGGGATGTTGTAAGATCGAGCGATGTTGTCAGCGAATTGTTGAGCAGAGGAGTGGAAGAAACAAATGACGGGAAAGAAGGGGAAGGGACCAAAGAAAGAGGGAACATCATATATATACTGCAAGCTCAGCCACAACATAGTAGGATGAAAGACAGCCATGTGACGGCCGCTGTCATCCACAGTGGCTTGTGGGGCTACCGGGTGGCGGACCCAGTCATGGTCTACCGTCTACCACCTACCAATTGGCACTAATGGCCCACCGTCCGTCTGTCTGCCCCTCAACGCAGAGAGAAAACCCCGCCATGAAGCTTGATGCGCGCGATACCTTCTTACCTAACCTCCCTCACCTACCTAAACATCAACATTACATTCAAGAGACACAGAATCTCAAGAATACAGATCTGACTTCTCCCGTCCTTATCACCACATATACGCGCTTTAGATAACATCATCGCCAAAATGTCAACACCTCCTCCCGCCTCAACGACAACAGTCCACCTCGTCGCAACCTATACCTCCCCATCCCAACCCACCCCGCAAACGCTCTCCTCAACACCTCTATCTCTCCCACAGCAATCATCCCTTTCTGTGTCCGATAAGACCGCCTACCTAGCATCCCTCCGCACCGCGACAATCGCTCTACAAGAGCGCATCAACGCCGACCTTACAGCGCGCATGGAACAAGACGTCGCCGCCGCCGCAGCCACCACTACGCAAAAACCAGCTTCAGGGCCTGGATTCGCGAACAAGGCGAAGACGACGGCGCAACAAGTAAACGATATCGCCGAGGAAGAAAACTACGGCGAAGAGGAAGTCCCCGAGGACGACTGATTGAGAGAGATCAGCAATAGATATAGATACATCTACTTCACGTTACTTCACTTCACTTCGGCACCCCATACAATGGGTGATACTATGCGTTCACGTCGATGGAACATTCGATAGAAAAACAGACGACGAATATCAAGACCAGAACAAGCCAGAAAGGCGGCACGGGATAGGACAGAAAGGGTTTAGACAATACAGAACAGGACAAGGCAAGGCAAGCAAGGTCACTCAAGTTTCAAGACAAACGACGATATATATACCACGATCTACGATCTGATCTGATCAAGTACGACAATGAAGGAGGGACGCACACATACATATACATACAAACAATTCGATTATAATAACTGGATTCGATCGCCAACCAAGACGGGCGGGTATCACTCAACCCCGAAATCAACCAAGTATGAATAAATAAATCGCTCCGTTACATGCAAATGCGATGCGATGCGGCGTAGTCTTCCATACCATCCCTCAAACACGCCTCTCAACTACACCTCTCAACTACACCTCTCAAACACACCCTCAAACTTAGGACACAACATGTCCTCATCGGCCTATCAACCATGCCGTCCCCAAGACCCAGCAACACGCGACCGACTCACACTCCTCCCAGTCACAGTCCTAGACCCAGCGCCCTGGCCCTTGCCAAGACACCCATAATGCACAACAGCATTATCCGGCAAGACAGCAACGACGCTATTCCCAAGGCGTTTATGACAGACGCCGCAGACGCGTTCCTCAGGAATAACGACGCGTCGATTTCGTCCTCCACCACCGCCACCGTAACCTGAAGCAGCCCCCTCATCACCAAACAATAGCCTAGCCTGCGTATTCACGAGCTGCGTCTTCCTAAGTGCCTCGACGATCCGCGTCTCCGCGACCACGCTATTAGCGGCGCGGATGCGTCCGCGGAAATACGACGCGAGGTCTGCGACGGGAAGGGAGTTAGGGATGAGAGACAGCGTCGAAGTCGCCGGGAGACGAGAACCGTGTCTCGATAACAGAGACAGTGCAGGCTCGAGATTCGGCTTATGAGGCGGTGGGGGTGTTAGATAGAGAGATAGCAGAGTGTGGTAGATAGAGGACGGGGCGTCCGAGTCGGCTTCGTCGACAGCGGGGCTATCTACTGCGGAACTTGGACGCTCGGTGGGGAGCGCGTGAATACGGTTACAATACCTGGAGGTTTAGTTAACATTATCGTCCGTGTAAGTATGATAAAATATATCCCCAAAAAGATAGAGGAAAATGATCAGAAGAGAGAGGAGAGGGAGAGAGAGAAGCAACACTCCTAGAAAGAGAGAATATAAGAAAAAAAAAAAGCCGACATACTCTTCCGCCTTGATGTAGTCCCGCATCCTGAAGACGTAGATCTCAAGCGCCTGCTTATGATTCCCCATATTGCTGAGGACGACAGCCTGCGCCTCGTAGAAAGCCGGATCTGCTCATCGCATCGAATTAGCATTAGTATTAGCATTAGCACCGCAACGGCAACAGCACCTCAAACCTCCAAGCAAAAACCTCCGCCCTGAGAAGAAGAAGAAGAAGAAGAACTCACCATCCCTAGGAATCATCCCAAAAGCCTTCGTAAGCCCATACTGCCGACTCTCCTTCAAAAACGTCACGAGCTTCCCCATTCTCTCCCTCCATTTCTCCCCTCTATCTCCTCTTTCCCCCTTCTCTCCCTTCTCTCCCTTCTCCCCCCTATCCCCCATACTCCTCTCATCCCCATCCCCATCCCCATCCCCTTCTCTCAACGACTGAATCAACAATTCCACCAACCGATTATGAAACTCCGGCGTCCCATCCCTTAATTCCTCAACAACATGTTCCAAATACCGAATCTCCAGCTCTGGATCAATCCCTGCCAAAAAGCTCACAACCCTACTCCGGGGAAGTGTCTCCGCATTTTCACTATCGGCGAGAAAGATCTCCATCCCCAAGTCCGGATCTCGTTTGAGGAC
Source organism: Xylaria sp. MSU_SB201401 (assembly GCA_002288965.1). Taxonomy (NCBI): domain Eukaryota; kingdom Fungi; phylum Ascomycota; class Sordariomycetes; order Xylariales; family Xylariaceae; genus Xylaria; species Xylaria sp. MSU_SB201401. Next base: position 16,167 of record NPFG01000240.1, on the reverse strand, counting down.
CCACTCGGCGAATTCCAGGATCAGATCGATCATCTCGGGAGGCAAGGATTGGAGATATCCCACCGTCCGCCGCGGTCCGCAGAGCTGCTCGGGGATCTCGACCTCGATTTCCTCGTGGCCGTTGACCTTGAGTTTCGTCTTCGTCGTTTCGTTTCCGTCTCCATCACCACCATCACTAGTCGTAGTAGCAGCAGCATCAGTAGTAGTTGTAGTAGTAGCAGTAGCGGCAGTACTACTACCACCGACGTCTCCAAATCTCCGGAGGAGCGTCAGAGCTTCCCGATGCAACTTCTTACCATAGAAGAAATCCACCAACTCATTATACCGATTATGTTTGAGCAGCTTCTCGTTGACCACGGCCGGGTCGCAGAAATTCGGGATGCGGAACAGGGGCTGCACGAGCGAGGGCTGACAGAACATGTAGCCGCGGAACAGCGTCGTGTCGACGAGCGTGAAGGCCCGTCGGAGCTCTTGCTCCAGCTGCTCCTCCGTTTCGGTGCGGGTATCAGTCAGTAATGCATCTAGATTTTCATCAGTGGTGCTCGAGGAAGACTGAGATAAGCCCCGTGTGGTCTTGCGCGGTCGGAGCCTGCCCGTCTCGGGATCAATCACGCGCTGCAGGCGGGCTCGCGTGCCAGCGAGGAAGCTATTGAGTTCGCGCACAGCCTGCATCAATTCTTTCCCTTCTAAACGGCCACTGTCTTCCGGACTCTTCGCCTTAGGTCTGATGCTAGCAGCGTCGTCATTATCTGTTACGTTGAGCCTGGAGGATGCAATCGAAGCAGCGTCGGAATCGGTTTTACGATGACCGCCACCTATCCAGTATTTTGCGAAGCCTCCCGCCCCAGGCATTTTCGCCAGCGAGGCGGCATTGGCGGTACCGTCAGCTTTTGCGCCTCTCTCACCGTTAGCACCAGCCTCGTCAACATCTTGTTCATTTTCGCCCTCTTCTGTTGTCGTCGTCTCCTCTTCCTCGTCGCCTTCAGCTGACAGCTCCCCTGCAATGCTTCTCGGATATAGCCTGAGGACTCTCTCGGGAGGGGCATGCACGTCATCTTCATTGAATAGATCCAAACTCTGTCGGAACTTCCTCCGCTTGAAGAGCATTTCTGCTTTGAGCATCTTCACTTCACGCGTTGTCCCAACTTTATTCTTCAAAAGGGCATCTTCTAGCATGCTCAGCACGCTAATGGCCTCATCATATTGGCCTTTCTCGATGAGCTCCTGCACTTGGGTATCATAATCCGTCGCATCCATCTTCCATACAACTCGGTCGCTTATTATGTGAAAGCCTTTCCCAGCATGCGCGAGGCTTACATTGGGAGGCGGGAAGTGCAATTGTGCGGCACCGGCAAGCTCGATCGTCTGGAGCAGATTAAGAGTCTCAGGATTACGAACCTCCAACGAACCTTTGGCTGGCGGCTGAAGAGCAAGCATATAGGGGTAGCTGTACCCAATGCTCTCCGGCGCGCTCTGCCAGGGGACCTGACGTTTCTCAAGAGGTTTGCCATCCGTGTCAATGAAGAGTGAGTGTATATCTTTGGCGAGCAGCATCTCACCCTCTGCTAGTCGTGCAGCAAGCGGTTTCGGTACGTATCCACCTAAGCCCATGTAGCCCATGCTGGCAGCGCCAAAGCGGCTTCCTTGCCCACCAGCAGCGGCAGCACCGACCCCTGCTATTTCCCGAGTCTCGGAGGTGGTCACATCGACTAGCACATATCCAGCGTTCATGCCGCATACGACCTTGGTGGCGCTAGCCCAGGTAACGGTCCGAATGGCCTCTGAGAGCACTACCTCGGTGACATTTTCGTGTAGTTCGCTATCGTGCCAACTCCATAGCAACAAGCGTCTCTTGACAGCAACGGCAAGGCGACTGATAATCTCGGGGATGCCCGTGGTGGGATCCTTGACGATGTTGCTCGTGACAGCAAAGCACGTAGCATTCTTGGTTCGCGAAATGGTCTCGATCAACTCGTAGGTCTGAAGGTCGTGGAAAGAGATGTGGTAGCTGGAGAGGGAGACAAGGGTGTTGGCTTCCTTGATGATGGCAAGCTGGTCGATGGCGCGGGTCGAGAATCGCTCGACCTCACGTAGGAGATCAGTGGGCTTCTTTGGGGGAGCCGACTGTGAGTCGGACTGAGAATGAGAATGGGAGTGGGAGGACTGCGAATGTGTAGGCTGCTGACTGTCTGGCTGAGACGGTGAGCTGTCGTCTGAAGGCGGTCTCGGAGACGCTGGTTCGTTCAGTCGATATACACGGAGAGCGCCCGTGTTCAGGCCAACGAGAACCCGATCGCCTAGTACATAGATTGTATTAGCCGGTTTCCAATTCCCATGTACATAAAAGAGTAGGCTGTATCACCAGAAGCCAAGATAGTCTCGATCTTGGACTTGTCCCGCGCCTTCAGCTCGATGATGGGCCGAGCTGTGAATGCGGAGAGCATGGCCGCCACGGGCACCCCTGCGACGTGCCCCCTATCGAACTGGCTTGGGACTCATGGACAAGTGAAGATTGACTCGGTATTTATTGTAGGGAAATACTCGACGGTTGTGTTCGCATCTCATGCGGTTGGGATCGGGTTTAACATGGACGTTGTTGGATACCTAGGTAAGTAGGAATGACAAAGGGTAAGATCCTAGGCGGTCGGTAGCTGTATGTGGAGTGCATGCGCTGTAGGCAGGTCAGGGGGCCATCGATGTCATCAGGCAGGGGTTGCAGCGCACTTACAGCTAGACCGCTCCACACCGAACGAACACCTTATATACGTCTAGATGTGAAAGAGCTAATGTCATATGAAGGGTCAAAACTCACGATGATTTTATCACGACAGCTTTTTAACTAACTTTTAAATATTATGTTATGTACGGTAGCTTATAAGTAGCCTCAAGTAGAACGTCAAGAATACTGAATAATGTGCTGCTTTTAGCGCTGTAACACATCTACTAAGAGGTGCAGAGATCCATGTTCATTATATCTTTCATATGTTCTAAGTTATATATATATATAGATAAGTCTAGATCGATACCTATTATTGCGCGCCCAATGATTGTACGATGCCTGTGTAGAACCTCTACAGCAGGACCGAATACCAGTGGGTAATAAATCTTCCAATACCACCACACTCAATCTCACAATGCCGTTGGACACCTCTCCAAAGCCCACTCACTGTATTCTATCTACATCCCAACTATGCGCATAGCACCATATCCAATCGTGACAACGACGCATAGAGACAGTATACTACTAGGAACACCGCGGCTGATGAAGTGTCTCACAGTGAGGTACCGCTCTCCTGTTGCATCTTCTTTCATGATGGCAGCTATTAACCGTTAGTCTATGTCCATAGAAGAGGGGAGAGGAGAAAAAATGAAGATAAGAAAAAATATGGACTTACTCATATTGGGGAATCCACTAGTAGGAAGTCCCATAGCAGCGCTACACATAAGTGTCGTAGCCATAACCAGCAGATTCGGGTGCGGTTGCTCCATGCCCTTTCCAATATCATAGACAAGTGGCAGAAGTATAAGCGCAGCCACCGTATGACTAATGAACGTAGCAATGACGAGTGCAAGGCTCGAAAAGATAAGCAAAACCACATAAAGATCGAGTTCGTGCACCGACGCTGAGATCTTACTCGCGACCGTGTGAAGCAGACCCGAGGATTCGACCGCTTTGCCCAGCGAGAGACCGCCCGCAGCCAAGATGATGATGGTCCAGGGAAAGTTGTTGAAGTCCTCCTTAGTGAGGATCCCGGTGCCGAAGAAGATAACTATAGGCAGAATAGCGATGACACCCATATGGCCAAATGTGGCTTCGAGTGCATGGCTCGCACACCAGAGGCCGATGGTCGCGAGGCAGATGGCGGAGACAAACCACTGCAGACCCGTGAAACGCTCCCTGACCGAGCGGATAGGAATGATCATGGTGCCCTTGCCGGGGTTGAACGTGAGCAGCAGCAGAATCCATATGAGGAAGAGAGACACGATGCCGACTGGGATCACGATGAACAACCATTGACCCCATGTTGGCGGGGGCTCCATGATGCCCAGTGCCACGACGTTCTGTGGTGACGCGATGGGTGACAGCATACCGCCAATGTTCGATGCAAGCGCTATACCCATGATGACGGCTTTGGACATGTTCGAGCCGTTCGGCAGATTCCGCAACATTGGCTATCCAGGGGGTTAGCAAACTTGCCTCATGAGGTTCATATCCCACTCACCTCGATGATGCCGAAACAGAGAACCGGTGCTGCCACATTGCTTACGAGCATACTAGCGAAAGCAGCGACAAACATGTTGGCGATAAGTACCGTCCGCGGCCGTGTGCCCGCTTTGCTTAAGACGAAGGTGGCGATGCGCTTATCAATCTTACACTTCGACAAAGCCGCGGCGATAGTAAACCCACCCAGGAGCAGCATGATGACGGGTGTCCACATGGATGAGAAGATGTAATCCGTCGCGTCTTTTGAGCTCAGTCTCCGATGTCCATCTTCAGACCTTACTACCCTAAGAACGACGCAAAGGAAAGGCACAAGCAGGGACGTTACAAAGAGGGGGATAGCCTACGAATGTCAGCTTCATTTGTTCATACATTAGATAGGGAGAGCTTACCTCGGTAGCCCATAGCAAGCTGACAAAAATGAGCATAGCCAAGCAAGCCTGCTGCTCTGGCTTATCGATGATGGGGATGGCTAGAAACACGACAAAAACGAGAACAATGGCGAGCGTCGTCAGCATCGACGAGCCCAGCATCCAGGTCGGGAAAGAGAACCGGCCGATAGGTGTAATAACATCCGTAGTCGACACGGCAGGGGTGTCGTCTCCTTGCAGTCTGATTTTCATGCCATCGTTGGAGGCGCCAAGGAGACCCTTCGCCCCCAAACTAGCGGCTTCGGCGCGCCGCTCCATGCCGATCAGATCTCGCCAGACTGTATTCCTCTCCCATACGACATGCTCTCTCAAGTGTGACCGTAGATCTTTCCTGGCAAGAGATTCGTCTCCCTGAGTGACGATATTGGCATAGGCGGTCTCCATCTTGCGGATATTCTCTTCTAAATGGTCCATAGTCTCACGCAAAAAGGGGTAGGACCGATCGACGACGGTTTCCATGTACTTGGCCCGGAGTTGTCTATCAATGATTTTATCAAACTTCTTAAGAATCTTGTTGAATCCAGTCCTGTTGAGCTGCACATAGGATTTGAGTTCGCACAGCTGAACGTAAAGAGCGATAATGCGCTTCTTGAGCATGATACCATCCGAATACAACTCGGCGGTCTCGGCATAGTCGTCGAAGCCCACACTATGCCTGCGCATCGTCATCGATCTAGTGAGGTCGGTAGAAGCGGTCATATCTGTGGGAGCACGGAGGTTGGTAGTCGTGCGGCGTCGCCCCTGGGCACTGGTGAGACTGGGCCGGCGACGCTTGTTCAGCGCCGACGTCTCGTCTCCATCGTCGTCGTCGTCGTCGCTGTCCTCGACGCCATCGTCGGTAGAGTACACACTGTGGTTACTGCGGCTGCTCTTTGGACCAGCCGTGCGTTTGCCCTGGTCGTTGCTGCGAAGACTGGTGGTGGATTGCTGGAGGTCGTGTTGCCCGCCCTGGCCGCCGTCTTCGAAAGAATCGATATCTTGCAGTAGTTCGTCGACCTCGTCGAGCAACTCCCTCTCTTTGACACTAAAGAATGAAGAGATCTTTTCTAGTTCGACGTCTAGCGCCCTTGCGAAGACGGTCTCGGGGTCTTCCTCTCGAAGAAGGGGGCGTGTCTCGACATCGGCGACGCCGGGCTGGTGTATTGTCTTCTCGAGTTGGTAGATACTTTTAAACACAGGTTAGTAAGGGGTAAAGTGGATGGTTGTTGGGGGTAGCAGAACTGACAGCTTCTTGAGGTTGCTGTAGGCGATGTAGTGGCTGCTCCAGTCGGGAACAGCGTTGAACTGGACACTATGGGAGAACTTCATATCGTCTTGCTCGTCAAGCCACCTCTTCTTCTCTTCCCTCTTGGCGGTCTTTCTGCGCTCGCGCTCGGCTGTGTTTGGGTATTCGTCAAGCTCGACGTCGTCGCCAAGGATACGGACGACTTTCTCAATGTCGGCTTGGTAACTCCCCCCTCGGTCAGTTCGGTCGATCAAAGCGGCTTGTCGTGCGAGACCGGCGTCACGGGATGAGGAGGGAGGGGAGGATTGTAGGTACGGAATGGTGTCTGATGGAGGGAAACGATGCTACGACAGGGTCATTCATTCACGCTGTCTGGAGTAGCACTCGGGTGCGGTGAAGGATCGAGATGCGCCAGGCCCAAAGATGCATTTGAACTAGTCACGAGGAGCTAGAGGGCAGATAGTGCGTCCAATATTATTATATCATGGCCCTCAGGGTATAAGCGGGACATGAAAATGCGCGAATGGATGCTAGACTACACGTAGTTTGCATGAGACTGCTGTCCGCGAATTGTTTGACCATGTGGAGAAGTCTCTGCGACGGGCCCTAGTAGTTATGCCGGTAACCATGTCTGACCTGCCCAGGCGGATACCGGCAGAAGTACCTACAGAAGCCACAGACCACTAAATACTACGTCGCTTAGATAAGCAGGTAGAGAGATTAGCGACGATTAGCTACGGGGCCGATAACGTCATAAGAGCTGGGCTACACTTCCTAGCTTCAACTTGTCAAACCAACACCGAGGGATTTATGCCCATGGATATCTTTACAACAGCAAACGCCAAGTTGTGCGAACTAGTCTTTGTAAATACCATCACAAAATATGAAACATAAGGCATGCATTTGATATTACGCATCTAAATTCAGAAGACCCGGCACGGTCTGGACAAAGTTATTCGACGAAACTCTTCAATTGTAGTCTTACGTCTAGGATACCAAAAAGGTCTTGATCTATAGACCACTCTTCCGCTCCAACTAAAACCCCCGAACATCATCGTACACATAACTGCTCCTGTTGAACTCAATCCTCGGAGTCGTCTCATCGCGGTACCGACGCTCAGTGACCCTTAGAAAGCTCCTCGGCCTTCTTGATAGACGGGCGCTCACCCAACCTCGCAAGCCAGTCCTTGACAAGCGGGTAATCATCGTACTTGACAGCTACAACACAAACAGTCAATACATATACAACACTTCCAAGCAAAGTGAGATGTGTGGATTGCACTTACTACCCTCGGGCAACGCAGTCCCGACAAGCGCCGACCACATGTACCACGCGATATCAGCAAAAGTGAGCTTGCCCCCAACAAGCCAGGGGCCGTCTGCGCTGTTGCCCTTGGCCTTCTCCTTCGCGAGGTGGCCCTCGACGACGCCCGTGACGCGGTAGATCTCCTTGACGTAGCGTTCGACGGCGCTGGGGATCTTTTCTTGGTGATACTTGTGGAACCACTTTATGCGAGGGACAAACAGTCGTTAGTCATCAGTCACAAACTCATATAGGCTGGCAGCGCGGGTTTTCTAATAATGAAAGAAAAGATTGAGACACGCGGGGGAGGGAGCGGGCTGGGCTGGTATCACTCACGACAGCCTGTCCGAAATAAGGGCCCTGGCCCGAGACCTGGAAGTACAGCCACTGCTTGGTGAGGTAGGCCTCTTTAGAGCCCTGCGGGAAGCTGATCTTGTGGTCCTTGTCGTACTTCTCCACGAGGTACTCGATGATAGCGCCCGACTCGAACAGCGTCAGGTCGGAGTTGGGGTCGTGGATCGCGGGCAGGCGGCCGTTGGGGTTGACGGCCGTGTACTTCGGTTCCTTGACGTCGGCGAAGGCGATGTCCTCGATCTCGTAGGGCAGCCCGAGTTCCTCGAGGATCATGATCACCTTGACCGGGTTGGGCCCGGCCTTGCCGTAGGTCTTGATGGGTTTTAGTGAGGAAGGCATTGTGACGAGTGTGTCGAATATGGTTATATTCTATCTAGGGAAGAGTAGTAGTTGCAGTAGAGGAGTTGTTGTCGTGATGATGGAATGAGTGAATGAGAACAAAGCTTATCGTAGCTTCACACGTCCAATTTATATACACTTATCTATGCCGCCGGTCGTGACTGTCTAACTGTGCTACCTGTACCCACAACTCCATGCCGTAGTGTTCTGTTCAACACGGGTGATGATGTCTGGGCAATTCGCGGATTACCAAGCAATACTCCATACTTGCTCAGCCCCCAAACATTCTATTTCTCAGCGAGGGTCAACCCTACGGACCGCTTGTTGGGGAATTCACTAGTAAACTTGCAATACTGCCGTTTTAGGTTACGGGTATTAGTAATTTCAGGGTGGGTAGCATGTGATCGGCCGAAATTCACGGGACGGGAAGCCATCGTCCGGCTCTTAGATCAAGATTCAATTCGTTGCTGTGATTGGTTGGAATGGTAAGGCGAGGAGATACCTGGGTTAGCGAACCCACAAATTGTGTATGTATGTAGTTGAAGAGAACTTGGCATGTTTCCATGAAGTTGTTGTATCACATAACTCTCTGATGACTACATTGTCATACGGTCACCGTCATTTTCCAACTTAGGAATCATCTTTGGAATCACACAGGACGAACTGGGCCAATAATCGACGGAGCAACTGAGCTGCAGTACCCCCCATTAACATCCACAAATACCCCAGTACATTGCCGACCCAGTTTTTAACTACGTACTCTCATAGTCCCCCAACCCTGCTACCGGGTGAACATTATAAATCTGAGGCATATCAAGTCCTTTTTCTTACAATACGCCGTATTGTTTTATACTTGCGATCATCAGCTCAGGGCGACTATAGGTGCGATATATCTTTACGACTTTTATTGGACACACTCAAGTCTTGGCATGTACTAGAGTTTTTGTATGCGTTAATAGGGGCTAGATGGGATACGATTACAACATATCGAGGACAAGTTCGAGTTTTCCCCAATCTCGTCATGGTAATCGCTATTCTATTCATACTAGGATTGCGCGCTTCTCAGTAAGTTGCTGACTTAAGCACGCCCCCCCTCATGGCCACAGATCAGTGTAAAAGAAGCAAGGCAGGCATGCCTACAGAGCAAATGAAGATACCTTTTTTTTTTCCTAACTCGCTGATTTTGCGATTGCGTATGTCAGCTATACCTTGTGAGAAGACTCGAGAAGTTGGTTTAAACGTTATTGAGTAGCTACGGTCAATATCTCGGCCAATCTTAATAAGTGAAAGTAACGACTCTATTCAATCGCAGAAATGGTAGCTTTTAGTAAGTAACTAGGGAAGTATACGATTTCATTTGTTCCTATATAGTACATCTCCGTCATCGTTAATTGCTCTTAAGCGTTGAATATGGAGACTCCTCAACGAGGCCGGGAGACGTATATAAAAACACTGGTCCCTGTGGGGGCGGGAAATCGAACCACAAGCGAGTTCCCCATAGAGAATTCCTTCATGCGATAAATTTTTTTCCATTGTCTTGAATATGGCCGATTAGAACTTAAAGTAAAATAGTAGGAACTAAGTTGCGTCAATTTGCCGCCTTTAGCCACAGGTATTTGAACAACTGGCTCTCTATTACGCACAACAACGTTCGAAACTACAAGGCAAATGGGGGTATAGATTGGAAGGGTATTAGTTAGTAACGCACCTTTAATTAAATTAGCTATTTTAGTTTTTTAGGGGGCGTCGTAGAGAAGTGGATTCGGGTATCCCGTTGGTTTTTCACGGAACTAACGGCTTCGTTTGTTCCGTGAGAGAAGATCAAAAGTTAACAGCACCTCTTCTGAAGAACAACCACACAGAGGCGCGGACATTATAATGAAAATAGGCTTCAATGGCAAAGAGCGCAACAGACGGAATTGGGAAGCATCTTCGCCGAGGCGGACAAGCGGTTTCCGCATCGAGAGCATGCATCGTGCAGTCCAAAGGCGCTGTCAACTCCATCACCGAGGTCGTCTTCGACGTATGATGCCTATGCCCATACCCACACTCATACTCACCTGAACAATCAAGCCACTGGGGTTGAGATGGCACATCGAGCGATGTTACGCTCCCTCCCTGCTCTGTATAATAATAGATGTGTTAGGCTACGGCAAATTACTGTAAATCACCTATAATAGTCCATAGCTTCTATGGGTTCTACACCTCACCGCGTATCACTGATATATGATCGGTCATCTCACACTGATCTTTGACTTCTGAGCACCATGTAGAACTTTCCCACGCCGTCTTGATGGTTGTTAGGAGGTAAATAGTTAAGCATCGAATTGGGGTCCTTCACCATCCGTTTAAACCGAGTGGGGCTACATGCATTTCTTTTCAAAAACATGTAATTTCCATGCCTTGAAACTCTTCCGATGCCTAGCGTAGAGATAGGAGGGCAGTCAGGACCATAAGATCTTTCGACCTCTTGCCTCCTGAACATGGAAAGGTGATTATTTCAAATGGACATAGGTTTCTGACAGCACCAGCGAGATCCGCTAATATTATGTACAGAGGCAGAGGTACTTCACCTGGGGTCTATGCTCAGAGACACGCATCGGTAGTCGAAACGCCCACTCATCCCGGGTAGGGAAATGCGGTGCCCGGAAAGGACAGCTCGCGTCACATCCCGCTATCTGTCCCCAGTCCCCGTTTCACGACTCTCGCCCCTTTAGCATACCATCAATATCTTGATGCGACCAGGAGAGTGTCTGGGGAGTACATGGTCAGCCCCAAGCCCGACATACATCAGGTTCTTGAGCATCCCTTTTACTCTACGACCCATTTCCCCACCTCTTACTTAGCCTTTGCAATAATGGTATAACATGCAGAGGCTCTGTTACTCCTACTTCACATAGCGGAGAGCAGGATTGTCTCCTTTGCACAAGGAGGTTCGTTCCAATTGAGGTGGTTTTACACTGCAATATCGGCTAGGTCGCAGGCTTGTCAGCCATTCGTAGATGTGCAGTTGAAACCGGCAAAATCCCCGGGTTGCCTGTCAATATTCCAGTTCATACCAATTAGCAAGTACTCTAGCTACCCCGTTGAGACGGTGATGCGCTTAAGGCAGTAGCGTAATGGGGATACAGGTTTCTCGAATGCGGTATGGTATAGTGGTTCAATAGTGGTTCAAGATAGTTCGACTAAGTATAAATACCCAGTGATATCAGATGCTACTTGCCTAATAATAGCTACGAATACAGCGGCCTGCCTGTTGTAGAATAACATTTACTACACACCTTAACATTCTGCCTATACGGGCTTGAATTTGGTACCATCATCGACAGCGATCCTGTTGCAGCAGAAGCGGGTTCTGATGATTTCTCTATTCAGCCCATGCTGTACCACGTAGAACAGGCAGGACGCAATAGATAGATGTACGAGTGGGTGGGTGAGTCGGTGGTAAGAGGAATGAGATAGGCAGAGAGCCGGCTAGTCATGATCTAGGCATAATTACTATCCTGGTTGTATACACAGGCCCTGGAAGAGCATCTTTAACCATATCAAAGGTGCAACGTATGGACACTGAATGCTATGCCAGAGTACCTCGAAGCAGTAGCCAGGCAGCAACGCTGAGGGCTAAAGCACCTAGCCTAGGTAATACCAATGGATCTCCAACCTAACCATCGATATCATTACCACAACAAATCTTTTCATTATTCTTTTGATCGTAGTTACCCGTATGCCACGTCTTGTATGTATTTGGAGCTTAGACATGATCAGCCAATCACGAATCATTTTAACCCTGCCAAGTAGTTGGGAATTACTTGCAACTACGCTTGCCATTTCAGCGGGCTAACCGTCGAAATGAGAAGTTGGAGGCGGAGGCGTAGCTAAGCGGAATCGTGGCAGTGCAAGGCACAATCACAATATAAAATATCGCTATCTCTCACGATCTGCTCTTTCCATTCGCCGCTCTTCAATCCCACACAATATGCCTTATCCTCCTCGACCAGCAACACCAACTTCCCGTCCAGCTCCTCCAGTCCCTCCACCGCCCCCGGGGCGAACACCCTACTCCGTCACCACCTGTGTCAGGTCATGCGTCACCATCGCGCTCTCCAAACGACAACTTACTTCACTACAAAAGAGAACTCATCCAGAGCCTTGCCTTTCCGGGCATGCACGATGGGCCACGCCCCCCCAACGACGCACTCCCCGACACATTCCAGAGGATTCTCGATCCGAGACACCCTGGTGGGTTTGGACAATGGCTAGCATCTGGAAGTGGCATCTTTTGGGTGTGCGGCAAACCTGGGATAGGAAAATCTACTTTTACGGAGTGCATCATTCAAGATCCCCAAACACATCGTCTTTTGGCATCTTGGAGCCGCCCCAAGCCCTGCGTGGTCTTTAGTTATTTCTTCCGCCGCCACGGCGACTCACTTCAGAAATCGCTTGAGGGATTATTTCGGACCCTGATCTTCCAAATCCTCAGCCACAATCGAGAACTAGTAGAAATTGCGTTTCCCTCAAAAGTCGCGAAACCCAGTCATATTACAAATCATGTGTGGAAATTAGATGAGCTTGTTACGGGTTTCAAAAACATCAGTGGAGATGATAAGAATTCTCTTCACATATGCATATTTGTAGACGGCTTAGACGAGTACGATGGAGATCATATGAGTCTCGTCCAACTACTACAATCCATATCATCGCGACCATGTATCAAAATATCTGTAGCTAGTCGCCCATGGTATGTTTTCGCGGATGCCTTCGGACATGGCACTCAAAATATACAGCTGGAAGATGCCATTGAAGCATTGTCGGATAAGAGCGACATAGTCAATAATTTCCCGGATACCGCGTCTTCGACAAACTTCGGCTATGCCGGGTCCGTCTTCTCCGACGATGCTAGCCTGACTCCTGCGACTTCTAATACAGCGTCTATTTTTGTCAAGCCTGCTCGAGAAGTTCTCGTGGAATTCTTGCTTGAGGACGTAGAACTATTCCCACTACTGACTAGCGCTGCTACTAATCCTAGCATCGGCGGGGACAGACTAGCAAGAAACTTTCGGAGGTTATTAGATTCATACGCAAGAGACTTGAGGCATGTAGCCGAAAGTTACATACAGCGCGAAGCTGCCAAGTTTGTTCAGCATAACTCTGCGTACATCTCTGACGCGGTGAGAGCACGACTGGTTCCTTCTAAAGGACCCAATATTTCGCATCCACATATTGAGACAACGGACGCTGAACAAAAAGAGGTGGCCGAGGAACGGCTGAACAAGTATCTAGAGGAAATGCAGAAGTCTAGCTTCTCGGACGAGGACCAGATACCTCCGTTACCTACTGACGCCGCTTCATTGCTCGAGGATGACACAGACTACGATGAAGAAGGAATTAGCAACGCTCTTACTCAAGTCAAGAATTTTCTGGGATGCGGGCCACCGTTAGAGAACCTTAGAAAGGAGTTGAGGGCATTCGTAGAGCCCAGAAGAACAAAGAAAAACAGCCCGCAAAGAGTTCGTCTAAGACGGATGTAAAGTGTCCGACGCCACGAGAAGAGAATACTAGGCAGCCAGAAGTTGTCACGAGTACGTATATCAGCCATACGGGAAGTCAAGGTAAGGTCATCATGCGTTTACTATCGTTGTTCTAATGATGTCCTGAAGCCTCTACCATTTATCGCGCCTGTTTTGTACATTAGGAAGGCACATTCCAGCCACCTATGTCTTCCTTATACGCTGAAAGAAGGAAGTCCATACGGGTATCCTCGATGATGGCACATTATATATACTAATCACATCGTAGTAGGCTTTCAAAGCCTGCCTATACTTGTTGATTGAGTCTTTGACTCCTTTCTGCCATTGCAAGAGCCTCCTGTTCCTAACGCGAAGAAACGTGTGAGGTGGAGATGTGTGAGTACACACCGTTTTTACAAACGAGTAACTACTGACAAACTCAGAAATGCGGAACCCGACTTTTTGACGACTACATAGAACTGAAGCCTGGTGCGATTGAAGATTTGGAAGCTAAACTTCAGCAACATGCGAGTGCCGGCAGACTCGAGGCTTTGATGCAGCAAGGGAAACAGTTAGTTATGACGATCAAAATGGGGCTATGGAATCTGATTAAATATCCAACGGGTTTGCCTTTTACGAACATTCAAACTAATCAAAACAACACTCAAGCTATTCACAACAACGCTCAAGCTACCCAGAACAACTCTTCAAATTCCAGCGGCAATCTACGTCTGCTCCTCTGCATGGAGAAAGGAGACTGCCAGACAAATTTGCAGCAGAAGGTTATCGACGGGTACTCCAATGATAAAGACATGTTTCGATTTTTACATCGTGAGTATCACAATCATCGGAAATTCAAAACCTGGTTCACACTCCGAGGTATCGCCCGGCTGTCCTTGACCAGGGTTAGTATAACCTTCTTTGCTTTTTCCTCTCTTCAAAAATCGCTCTTATGGGCAATGATATGGAAAGCTGAGAGGTTCGGTATTAGTTTAAAGTTGATTTGAGTCGCTATGCGGAAGTTCACAATCATTCTGACATATGCGGCTCATCTTGCTTTTGCCTCCCGCCGAAAGACAAGATAGACACTGAGTATCGCTGCGGTCCGGCTCCGAAAGTCGACCTCGGCTACAGTCCTGCCATCAGCCCTAACCGTCTCACACATTATTTCCGAAATCCTGAATGCATCGATGACAAGCAGACGACTATTTACGCCCAGTTGCCGAAGAGGACTTGTGGCGAACTCCTGGCCTTAGGGACGGATGAGCCGCTCGGATGGGGTATTCACTTCCAGGAGGGATGGCACTGGCGCACGATCTACGTGATTGCCGTCGTTTTTCTATTCTGTTTCAGTTTGATTTTTGGCATTGCATGGTCGGTCTCGAAGGCGGATATCCAGGGGGCGTTTGCCATCTCGAGCTTCTGGCTTACGTTGGGTAGTATCCTTTTCGGATACTTGGCTACAAGGAGCGGCTAGATAATGACCATCACATCTGCTGGGCAACTTAACTAACCTCTCTGGTTAAGTGAGAAAGAACCCCCACGAAAGACGACAGGTCAGCCGAAGAAGGGATCGAGTTTAATAAGTTAGTCTGCAATCTCCCCTGCCGCGGATTATAAGATATCGCCTTATCACCTGACAAGCGGTATGCAGTTGGATAGCTTAGCGAAGGAGGCTGTTCGCCTTCTTATTAAGCACGATGTCTCTACACTATGCCATAGATATAAGCAAAACCCCTGCGTCACAACCACCCCCTATCGCGACCAGGCCCCCCGGACCCCCAAAACGCACTTTAACCCCAGCCACCTCAATTAAACACTTTTTAATAACGCAACTGCGTTTAGGTCTCATAATAATTTTTTACCTTTATTTGACTTAGAATTAACTCCTCTTTATCACCATGTCTTTAGATTTAAAAAATTATCGCGCTAGGGCTACTATTTGCATAGTTATGCTTAAGGCTCTAGTTTAGACTACAGTATAAAAATAAGGTGTTAATAGATCATATTTACACTACTGCCTTCGAGGTATTCCAATCTAAAAATAGACTTATGCTAACCTTTAAGCTTTATCTGCTTATTATAAAAACTAGTTAGCAAACTAGGCTATAGGGTAAGCTAGGCTAAGCTTTACACCTTTAATATTTAAGTTTAAACTTATAGCTAAATATATATTTAATGCTTCTAGTAGTAATAAAAGCTTTAAAAAAGAATAACATTACTATTTTTTAGCTCAAAATAAAACAGTAAAGTTAACTAGATTATATTTTATTAATTATACGCGCGTTAATAATATAATAGTAGTTAATATTAACTTCTTTTTTAATTGTTTTAAAGCTCTAAAAATAGTAAATATTTTTTTAAAACACTTTTTTAATATAAATAAAATAGGTATTAGTTAAAGCGTTAGTAACAATTATTTTATAGTTATTAATACTAGTTTACGCTAGACTTTTAAAAAAGCTATTAAAAAAGGCAAATAGATTACTATTTTTAAAGCTATTAGCGCTACCGGTGTAGCCTTATTACTGCTAATAATTTAGAAAGGTGTAAAGGTGCAAAGTTAGTAGTTTTTAGACTAGAACCGGGGTCTATTTAAAAATTAGTAATTTAACTACTCTTTTAATAAATAGACTAGCAATTTTATAATTTTAAAATAGCTATAAGACCTATTTATACCTTATATTTAAAAGCACTTTAGTAATATATAATATATATTAATATATAATAGCTATAAATCTTATATAAATAATAAGTTCTTTTGGACCTGCCTTTTAAATAAGATC
>NPFG01000239.1:0-58391 GCA_002288965.1 Xylaria sp. MSU_SB201401 | reverse complement strand
ATAGCAAACCTATCCAATACAATAGAAGTATATGAGTGGGATGATGTTGTATTGGACTAGGTTACTATGGGTCTCCAAGGGAGGGGTAGATATAGGCTGTAGTAGGTACAGTATGACCACTGGGGCCTGACTGGGTGTGGCTTCCCAAATGCAGGAGGACAAATCCCACCTCAAGATGTTCGCATGCACAATGGCATTTCCCACGTGCGATATTGGCTTGTCACGATTTGGCGGGTGGGTTAGTTGAACTAGCGAGCTATCTGCCCCCCTTGGTGATCTGTATCTCAGTGCAGTGACGTAGGCGTGCGAGGGGCAGCCCCCTTAGGCAGCTATATTCTTCTTCCTATACTTATACACATATCGACATCTAAAAAGCAGACTCATATCTGCTTGTCGTCAATATAACTAGGTAGCTCAATACTGCGCAGTCTTTACCTTTCATAAGATCAGGTATTCAGAACATCATTCATCATGCCGACAATTACACTGCGGCAGGCCCAAGAGGACCCGAACCGGAAGGACATATTCGGGATTCTAAACGAGTACATCCAGCCCGAGAGCACAACGTCGGCGGCCCAAGCTGCGAACTCATTCGCGCAGAGCATCAAGACGGCGGACGAAGGATTTTTCTGGGGGTTTTGGGGTAGCATATTCAACGTCGCCGAGCAGATCCCACACAGTAACCCCGCGCAGGACAAGCTCGCCGTGTTCGTGCGCGAGTTGGCGCTGGTACCGGAGACGGGGGATAAAGTCTGGGATGTAAGCGCATTCACATGCCGACTATGCGACAAGCACTTCACTCTCACCGTCAATGTAATGATGAGATGCTAATGCCACCATAGGCCCGCGTTTGGACTGACTTACCCCTCCTCGGCGCATCCATAAGAGAACATCTTAACACAAAAGCCGGAAGCGACGCATGGGTTCCATTACACGCATTCATAGCGCGCCTCCTGCACGCCGGGATCTCCCCCGGCTCCGAGACCACGGCGATCTGGATGCTGCGGGACGCACTCGAGCAGGAAGACACTAAGCCCGGGAGCGACAACTTCGACCGTGCGCTGCTGACAGCTGCAGTGTACATCGAGTACGCCGGTGCCACATTAGCCCAGAAATTGGCCTTGCAGCCCGAGCCCCAACTGGACGAGGCGCAGCGCCGACTATTGAAAGGCGGTGCGCTGTGGAAGGACAAGAGCGGCCTCACGCCAGACAGGTGGGCGTTCTGGGGAAGGCGATTCGAGGAGCAAGGGAACGAGGCAACGAGCGCAGAAGCGAAGGAAATGGCCCTCCACGCCGCGAAATTAATTGCGATGTGGGCTCAGACGCGGATATCGACGTGACGTGATGGGATGTGATGTGGGGTAGGTAGTAGGGACATAGCCACATATGTGAAGTGCGCAATGAGCGACAACTCGCTTCTTGCTCTTCGGTCTGTCTGGGTACACTGATTGGATTGCATTCGATAAAATGGAGCTTGGTTTACTGCTTTGAACGATACTAGAGGGAGCTCGGGCTTGAATCATGTTGTAGCGGGCTAAATTGGATTGCCTGAGACATGCATTATGAGCCCCTGCCGTTGGCTTGCGAGCGATACAGTACTCCAAAAGAGATGAGGGTGGTCAGCAATACAAGCATCGACACACTCGTGCGTGAGACGCAGAAGATCGGAAGCCTTATGTTACCGATCCCGTTACAGATGATTCTCATAGAACAACGGAAAACTACACCAAGATGGGTGGAACCAGCTCAAGGCAATTCCTGCTTGCTTTCATATTTATGGCTGGAAATTCTGAATCTTAGAGGGAGTGTAGGGTATCAAGAGCTAAGACTGTAACTGACTGTGACTCGCAAGCTGAAGAAATAGACCATCACAAAACGCCAAAACTCCAAGACGCTAGACTGTGCCCAGGGTATATGCTAGAAAAAACCGCCAAACGCCGCCAGCGTGCATATCATACACTCGTCAACAGATGTCTTCCAAATCATTCATGAATTGAAGTAACGTATTTTACCAGAAACTGCGTTTCTGGGTTAACGATTAGTGACGTGGGCTCCTTCTGTGCCCCATTCGTCGAAGAGGTTCGGGTCTTGCTTGGCTGAATCCTCGGTCCGCGTCAAAATAGCGCGACAAGCCTCAAACCGGGCGTTGTGTTTGTCATCGCGCTCTGTCGTAAGGTATAAGTTGTCAAGGACTTGGAGGATGCTCAACCCTTGTCCGTTCCGAGTATTTGGGTTGGCGTGAAGTTCGAGTAGCACACGCAAAGCAACCGTCTTCCCGTGCCTAGCTGCAAGATGAAGCGCAGTTTCGCCATTGCGGTTGCGCAACTCAAGTCTCGCGCCGGCCGAGTGAACTAAGGTGCGGAGAATCATTTCACACTCGTCTTTCTCGTATTTTGTAGTATCCCTGCTCTTAAGCACGAAAGACATGAGCGGAGTATTTCCGTTTCTGTCATACTGGTTTGCATCGACTCCGGCGTTGATAAGGCCCTGAACAAGTTCCAGGCGTCGACTGTTGGATATCGTTCGAGGCACTTCTATTTCTTCCGAGTCGTTGTGCCTCCGCTTGTTCTGTCCCGGTGGGCTAAGGCTAGACTCATCGATATGATAAGCCCGAGAGCCATGATTTGTATTGTCAGGTCCGAGACAAAGATCGACTTCTGCAAGGCAGTGAAACCCGTTGCGGCCTTGAGCGTCTTCGTTCATCGCATTTGGTGCGAGTTTCTCGTCAACACCAACTGCTTTGAGAATAACTCTCATGAGGTCTGCATGCATATAAAGCTCTTCCTCCTTTCCCGTGCCAGCCTGGGTGATAATTCTAGGTGTCGGTCTGGCACTGCCAGGTGAGGCCCTCATACTAGCTCCCTGCGTTACCTGAGTATGAGGGGCAGGCTGAACAGTATCACGAGCAGAGTACGCGTCCATAGGCTTCAATCCGAAGGCATCTCGGCGGTTGATACGGGACATATCAGTCGCATCACCTGGAAATCGAGCTGAATTCCCGACATTGTCTCGCAAGATATGGTAGAAATTACAGCCATAGACATCAGTCGCCGAGATATCAAAATTTTGGGCTCTTAGCACTTCAAGTAGCTCGCTTAGCCTAGAACCCTCTTGGAACCAAGAGGGGTGTAGGACATGAAGAAACGTTTGGTCAGCTGTGTTTGTGTCGTGGATTGGCAGCTTTGGTTCGCGCTGCGCCTGGGATATAAGATGAAAGAATAGGTCTTGTAAAGTATCTTGGGTAGCAAGATAATGAAACACCGTATTTCCAAAGCTGTCTTTCGTCATGAAATTTGGGTCCGCTATAAGATCAGGTATTGGAGTATTAGCCCACCTATCCCGTATTGAACGAACCTGTTCGTTGACTTTGCACCAGCAAACGCCAGGTCCGTGTGCCGGCAACTGAGCAGCACATTGTGATGGGTCAAGGAATAACCTGGGATTCAAGAAGTCTCCAGGGATAGCGTATGTAGCGTTTGATGGCCTACTCAAACGGTTGGCCGGCGAGCGGAACCCAGAGGTTTGGAATAGACCAGTCGAAGGATCTGGCGTACGCTGCAACTCAAGATTCTTGGGGAATGTGTATCGCTTCAGGACCTTGACGGCTCGCTTCGCCTTACTGATGGAAAGATTGGAGAGCTTCTCTCTCAAGGCGCTGGCAATACTGATATCTGTAGATGTGGTGAGACCGGTGTCTTGGCGATTCGAGTTGCGCCAGCTCATGAAGCTTGGAACGAAACGTGAAGAAGTAAGCTCATTGGGGGCCATCGCATAGGGGTCGTTATGAGTGGTCGGATAGGCGAATGACGCAAGGTCTGGCCAATGTAATTCCTCAATTGAAGAACGGTATGATTGTGTAATAGTCGTGCCCTCAAGCGACCTATCTTCTGCGAATGTCTGCGGAGTTATGTTATGGTGAGGAGCGGCTCCATTTGAGGTTTGAAAAGCTGTATCTTGTCGGGGACGTCTGCCACGAAGACTATTTCGAAGGCCACGGAGGCGAGCCTTCTCTTCGTTGTCATCTCTTGGGCGAATCCATCTTGGGTCATTACCCAACACGTTACTCTTGACTTTGTTGGCTGCATCTTTACTATTAGATAGTATGGAACGATTAGACACGCGACCAACAAGCACTCGGAGAGCAAGGTGAGCGGCTGGAGGGATAGCAGACATACCCCGGCTTGAACTCGTCGTCTTCCAGCAATTCAAGAATCTTATTTAGGGGCAGCGTAGTGTAAAGGTAGAGGCGAACGAGCCGTCGCGTGCGAATCTCGTTCCAGTCTTTTGGTCGACCACCTCTATTAGTCGACGCGGTTGCTGTTGGCGATGCTGACTCCATCGTGTCTCTAGCAGACTGCCACATGAGGGGCCCCCAGCGACGATTCGCATCAAGAAAACAGAAATGGTCAACCGGGCGAACTATAAATCACACGACATCTGATTGACAATCAAGAGTATTGGGCGATAATGTCGTAGCATCCCGAAAAGGCTTGGCTCTTAGTAGCGGGAACAAGAATGGTTTTGTAGGAGCGACAACAATGGGGTGTGAAAAGTGAGAAGGACGGGCTTGGGCCGGACTTGATTGAAAGAGGGTCGAGGGAGGCTCTTCCCTACATTGCTAGCTCTCCCGTTGCAGAGGGGCCTCCTCTTCTCACATCCAGCCTGGTATCCAGCCATTCGTGCGGCACAGCACAGCGCAGGAATTGCTGTCAGCGGTGGGCTGGAGGAGCTGGCGGCTGCAGACCCAGTACGGGCGGGTTAAGATAACATGGGGTTGCGAGGGTCTCGAACCAACACAGGCCCCAGAAGCGATCCTTCGCGTTCGGCGGCTGGGGGCCGCATCTGGCAATGGCTGACCATCGTTGTCACATTAATATTGTCGTTAATTCAGCCACAACAGTTGCTCAAAACAAGTAATCCGAGAGCAAGCGATAGCGCGCTAGTACTCAGTACCTAGCAAGGAGCCTCGCAGGGCAGACACAGATGGAGTCGTATCAATCCTGTTTTTTCTTTCTCACCTATTTTCCGTATTCTCACTCAGCTCGTATATTGCGTCGGTGGAGTTATCGTAATTTTGGTAATTTTGGTAATTTTGGTACGTTCTGTTACAAGGAGGCCGTGTTGTCATTTAAACGGTCTTAAATGCGAGTTAGGGATGAAGATGTAAATGCGCGTTAGCATGTAGGTAATACTACCTACTTACATTAGGTACTGCCGGTAGTTATCCCGCCATGGTGCTGTGTTAAGCTTATTCCGAGAAAGTATATTTTGCTCTTCGTGTAACTATACCTGCCACTGCTACGAGAATCCCCTGCTGTAGTAGGTATCGCACCGTTAGCTGCAGCCGGACCCTTCTGATGCACAAACACAAACACAAACACACAGAGCGTGGCGAAGTCGTCTCTACCTAGTGTGGCTGCGAGGGGGCTCGTCCGGACTTACCTAGGGGCTGTGCACCAATCGCCGGCGATTGAGAAGGTCCATATCTTCTCCCCGTCATCCCTACTCCGACAGGTTTCTACACTTTCCCTCAGGCTTGTTTCTCCTTGACATGCGAACCAGTCCGCCGGATTATTGCTATTGCCCCAGCCATTTCCTCTCCTCGACCTCGCCTAATTTTCGAGGCAACCAGAAGAGTCATACCCGTTCCTCACCTGCGTAGGTACTTTGATATCGAAGTTTTGGCGGGGTCTCTTCAGCCACACACCTCACATCTCGCACCTCGCATTATACGATGTACACCCCACCTTCGTCCCCAGTTGTTGGTGTGCTTTATGGCTTAACTGCCGTGTCCGGCCGTGTCCGCCGTCCCCGTGCTGCCCGTCTTCCCAGACACTCAACTCGGCCCAATAAATTGTTTCAATTGCATGTGTTGGTTACACCACCCTAGTTCCGCCCTTTCGTATAATGTATATCAACCTCATCAACTTACCTTGGGTAATATCCCCAATGAGGCGTTATCTAGGCCTTTTGAACAGGACCACGTCATTTACTTACCTTATCCAAAGGTGCAACGCAACCTATTACTGTATGGTTGCCTTAGGTTCCGTTTTCTCTACTTCGTGACCTTGCCCGGAGAATGCCGAGCTTCTCACTGGCTCGCTCCTGGTTTCATTGGTAGCAGGTGGGGTTTATCAACTTCTCTCGGCATCGCTCCATTTTCCTTCATCTCCCGTGCCGCGATGGTCTGTATCATAGTACTGGCGTGCGTAATAGTACCTAGTAGCATACCTCCAATGTCGGGGCGCCTCGTCGTTTTTCTACTTCACAACAAGACAAGTTTATAGATTCAGACACCATGTCACGCCTCAACCCGGGATCATCGGCACGTCCGCCGTTTTTTTTATTTTATTTTTTATTCTTTGACATGCCGCTACGTTTGTGATATTCCACAGTCTTATGCCCATCTCACCATCGTCTCGCCCCATAGCCGAACATCCCCATCCTCTCCAACCATGCCTGCCGGCCCTGAACGTGAATGCGTGCAGTAGTTCAACGATGATATTACGGATACAGAACTTGATATGTTTTCGCTATTCCCCCTTAGTCCTTGACAGGTTCTTCATTGATGATCAACGCCACCCCCATGTAAAAACCACTGTGGCTCGTTGAATTTCCATTTCGTCTTCTAGTGTTCCGGCCTGATGACCTGGTATTCCATGCTCGACGTGGCATTGGGTTTGATTGGTGCGCCGCGATTACGCGCGAAAACTTCGTTCTGCGTCAAAGCACCTCTTGCGCCTACACCCTACCCGTTGGTCGTTGGGTACTTTTCTTCTATGATGGATACAAGCGATGCTATGTAGACTGCGCAGATGACTCGATTCTTTTCTACTTTCTTTCCACCCTAAGTGATTGCTTGACGTGGCAGTTCGCGCCCTTCTACTTACCCATGGGGTCCCTTTCCCTATACGCCCTTAACCTCGAGATACTTTGTTTGATTTTATTTATAAGTGATAGCACGCCCGGCACAAATGTCCGTCTTTCCTCGCTTCCATCACCATCACCATTTCCTTTAGTGGTTCGACATACTACTGCTTTCCATTTCCAACCAGGTTTGAAAGTTTTCCATCGATCAAAAGACAATTCTCAAATTCATCCTCTACATCCGTCCATAATTACCAATTCACCAGAGCAAGGTCGGACATTAGTATTTTACCTATCGTCTCAACCGACTTATCATTACAATAACACCAACAAACAATCATCATGCCCAAGAGTAACAAGACCTCAGGGTTAGTAACTACTCCCATACTGCATTCAACTTATACCAGTGTATATCATCCTAACAAACCTAGCTCTTACACCAGAGCCACCGGCACCTCGTCGTATTCTTCCTCCTCGAGCTACGATCCCTTAAGAGAATACAGACTATCGGAGTCGACTGGCCGATCTGACGCTAGCGAGCGGTTCTTCGTCACCGGGCAATCGAGCCGCTCTGGGGATTCAATGGCTCGCAAGATGAAACAGTGGGACAGCGACTGGAGCAAGGTCTCCTCCAGCCAGCGCTGACATTGACAATGACAAACTGGAGGGGTCTACATTACATACTACAGAAAACCCCCTCCCCCCACCGCCAACGTCAAATCTATTGGTTTCGGCCCTTGTAACGAATAAGCTGTATAATACTTGGAATGTGATTGGCGCGGGGAGTACGGTTACAGGGATGGGAAGGCTACCTACATAGATCCAACGGCGTTTTTTCTTGTTTGCTATCCATTTCTGTCTCGGGCGATCGGGATAGGCTAGACAGGCTTGGGTGCCGGCATACGGGCTACCGAGAATTCTGGGGTTGTTGGTTTGGTTCCAAATGTATTTTCTCTCCTATCTAGATACCTCTCATCGCAATTGATACTTACTTACTTACCTACCTACCTAATTTACCAACAGCCAATAACGGCCTGGTGACTCACTTGGCCCATCATGGGACTCATACAACATGCGAGCTGACCCGCTTCTCCGTCCGAGAGCTGTTCTGCCCTACTCCAGATTTGTCCGGGATCACTTTCCCGCCCATGACTCGAAAAGTCGGGCCCCATGTTTCCAGCCGTCTCCGGATTTCTTATTTCTGGCGGCGGGATCCCGCCGCCAACCAATTAACCAACCAGCCAGCCAACAACAATACCGACGCCAACAGCACCACCCGTCATCGAAATGACAAATAACTCTATTCCGGATAGGGCCAAATGCAAGCACTTCGAACTGCCAAACACGTGTGAGCGCCGCCGATTACTCAATACGCCTGCATATATATAAGCAGAATTGGATGAGGTATATAGCTATACGGTCGCGGGAATAACCGCAAGATCACGAATACGGATCGCTCATGATTTGATGATTGCGAGCCCTTCGCCGAACGTAGCCCATATAGCTCTAGCTAGCTAGGCCCTTTGAGTCGTCTACCTTGCCAAGTTAATTACTTTCCAATATATCATATCATCTGTCTGACCAAGGTCGCACAACGGCTTAATACGCCGTATTTCACTTGCTCTGGGTTATTTGCGTAGAGCCTCATTCCATAACAGGTAGCCCTGCAGTATGTAATTGTCATACACACTAGCAACCATGCCGCAATCTCATAACTGGAGCTCTCAAAAGCGATCGTACCCATCCACTTCATACTGCAGCCCTATGGATGCGCAGCACTACCCGGATAGAACCTGATCTCGGTCCTTGGCCGTTGATCTTGGATGCCTGATTTGTGTCATAGGAACTTTGAGCATAACGGTGCTAATTTGAGACGTGCGGTACCACAGATATAATACTCGGTTTGCACCGGTAAAGAATGAATATCGGGTGATACGCAGCCTACCTTGCCAGGTAGTCATGCAAAGCAGATTAGGAATTGATAGCCTATTCTTATGTGCATGGGCTCTAGGCATCCTAGGATATGCCTACCATCAGGTCGACTGTATTTGGAAGCTTGCCTAAATTGAGATATTTGTGTTCTTTCTCGTTCTTCTTTTGGTAAAAAATAAGACGGTAACAGCCGCAATGTAGTCTCTCCGTACAAAATTACCTAGTTCTTTCTGAGCTATAAAGCTCTCGATAGTACATGTAATTAAACCCCCCGCAAGCTTGGAATCATCAGTGGCGTGTCCCCAAAAAAGCATATGATACAGACTCTCTGTCTTTATAACCGCTCAACAGACCAAAACATACCACGCAACACGCCAATAGTGTTTCAAGGGCAGGAGGCTCTGCTGTCAGCCCATCAGTACTATGGTGGGCCTCTGCCAATAGCCTCAATGTCGACACCGGTCTCATCACGTAGGAGTTCAGATAGCGACGATCCATCCCTAAGGTAAATCCAATCGCCAACCGCCGTGTCCTGCTTCTGATTCTGACCCTCGCTAATGATCACCCAATCGTAGCGCTTGGGACCAGAACTGGGCGATGAAAGCCAAATCTGTTTATTCGGAGGCTGTTTGTTGATGACGTAGGTACCGATATCGTTGATTGTGAGGTTCATAACCCCCGACTGCAAACAGATTCAATTAGTGAAATGGCAACTAGGTGGTGGTAGAGCGCAGAGGAAAAGAGGTGCTAGCGAAGCAGGTTCCCACGTACACTGTACTCGACGTCGATGTCGGTTCGCTGGTCTTGTATGGCCTCATATTCTCCTAGGAGTTTTTCGATATAATCGTCGGCGAGCTTATGGAATTCTTCGTCAGTGATGTTGGCAGGCTGGGCGTTCTTGAGGTCGTCAGCGCAGAGTGGCTCGGCAAGACGCTGACTGGTCGAGAACGAGCTTCGAAAGGTCGGCCGGGATTCGACGGCTTGTGGTCTCGAGAATGCGAATCGTCTGATGCTGGACGAAGCAACGCTGCGGGTTGCAAGGCCACGAACTGCCGTTCTGGCTAGGCGGGTAACACTGGTGCGAGCCATCGTAGATTGCAAGCAAGGAATTGGAACAGTTCGAGAATTGATTGGTGAAGTGAGTGTGTAGAATGGAATTGGAAACTAGACAAGAGCTTCGAAGGCTCCCAACTTGCAACTAGTGCATGCCTAAGAGCACATGAACTTGGGTTGAGAAGTTAGGTAGTTGGTAGTAGTAGTTGGTTAACCGGCAGACAAGATTGAGAGGGCTGCCTAAGTCGGATGAAGCTACCCCTAGCTACGGTACCTACCTCACTGCTAGAATGTGCTGATTTAGTAGAGTGGAAGGTACCTACCTACCTGGCAAGGGCCCACGATAGAGCTTGAGCTTACAGCAGCTCCTCATAGAAAGTGCGACTCACCCCACATGAAACTGCACCTCTGTGGCTCACCGGCAAAGCAACATACGGGCTTGGGGCATATTGATATATCGAGATGATGCACAGCCACAAGCCTCAATTCTTTCAAATAGCAATGTGGCGCATACAATCACCAGCTTGGCTTTCACATCAGGATTCAAACTACTTGGCCCCCATGGTTAAGTTGGCCAGGTCATTAAACACGAGAGGTGCATTTGATTCATATAGTGAGGGAAGAGGCAGATAATATCTCCTCATGGTCATGAGATTCCGAGGTTGCAGTGCAAGATTATAAGCCGGCCAGAAGACCCGCTCTCAGGCTGGCCATCCCCTTCTTCGAATACCCAGCGCAGAATATTAGAGACCTATAGAACCTATGAGTGGCTCTCTAGGTATTGGGTACCGGAAGACTATGGGCGATTCAGTTCGCGGGGAAAGGCTTTGACATAACCGGTTTGGGTAGGCATGTGTCAAACCCCCATTCTGTAATTAAGGATCTTGCTGTATGAATGGTAAACCTTGGGCCGTGGATCCATTCTCTCAGCACCCGAGGACATAACGGCATGGAGCCCACGTCTGGCCACTTCCGAATTGCTAAAAGCCGAGCTTCCATCGGGTAGATTCGTGAGTAGTAGCCGCATCAAAATCCGATGAGCCGCAGTAGGTTCCGGTCGTTTTCGTAGTCTGGGGTAATAGGGCTGCCCCCGGCCCAGTGGAGAGTGACTTTGGGTATACTTGATGTAAAATCTCATGCGAGACCCTCTAGAGCTTCTCAAGCTTCTCATGCTGCTCATATGTCTGTTGAGATGTTTAGTTTTTGAGATCCTGCTCTTGAGCGATTTTCTCACAATAAACCATGAGTGATAACTCGAGTACGGAGATTAATAATTCTGACGAGTCCTCGAACAGCCGGTCGTCGGCGGAACGTGGAAATAAGAATGAAAGCACTGTGCAGGCTCATAGCTGTTAGTAGGACCCTCCACTCTACCTTCACACCAGAAAGTCCGAAGTCTGGCCGTCCCAACAATGCGACCTTGCGCCTATTTAAAATCGCCCAAACTTGGCTCTTACCTACAGTATGCTAGTTGCAATCGGTATGAGGAGCGAAAAGAGTGAGGAAACTTAAGCATAGAATTTATAGAGTGAACCTAGATCTGTGGTTTGATTGCCTCTATTTGCTACTACATATATAATTACTGGGTGTCTGATTGAGCGAGAGCTACATCCAGTTGAAGCTTTGGACGCATTACATCACAGAAGGATATCATGTACCGTCGAGGTACCGTCTCATCATCCTGTACAGTAACGGACTCGTGGAACTGGAAGCTCATGGCTACAAGGAGGGGCAGGTATTGCGTGTTTGGGCGGATGTACCCCACTGTGTAAGCCGCCCGCCGGTGAGTTGCGCTGGAAACGCCGGATCCCAGTAGAGCTAACAGCTCCAACAGGCCTAGCGCAGCCTCCCGTATCGGCATAGCTCGCCGATTTAGAGGGGCAGTAGTACTGTCATTAGCAGATTATGTCGCTCACGGTTCGCCAATTACCACATTACCCCTCCAACAAACCACCTGCTGTTGCTCGTACCACATTATAGCAGCACGCTGCGCCAGACTGAGCACCGCGTTATGGCCTGCTCGCTCTAGATCCCTCTCCCTCTCACGGACGGGTATTTATTCCTTTGCTCTCCTCTTCCTCCTAAATCTCTCACTTGACTCTCTTCATCTTCCCAGACAAACTCGCGAGAAACCAAGCCAATCCATACAAACCCTCCAGTTACTCTATGTAAGTGCTACTCTAACCACCGTCCCTTCTGCGACCCCGCCATTGCATCACAGAAATTTCCTTGACATACACTCGTCGATTACCCCTCTATAGCTCGCTCGAGTCGTGAGCCCGAACGGTTCTCAAGAATCGCACACTCTTACGAAGCTTCGTTTTTGACTTTCCCTGACACTTGATTTTGGCATTGCCCACTTGTCGCCCTACTCCGTCGACTCCATACTACTCCAAAGCTTTCCTTGTGTAAAAGCAGCTTCCTTCGCCACCCCTACCAATCTTTTCCTCTCCCTCTTCACCCCCTCCGCTCCTCGGAGATCCTCACTAGCTACTCACGCACTAACACGACAATCTCTCCCCCATAGACTTAGAATATCATCATGGCTATCAAGGTTGGTATCAACGGTTTTGGCCGTATCGGCCGTATCGTCTTCCGCAACGCTGTCGAGCACCCGGATATCGAGGTCGTTGCCGTCAACGACCCCTTCATTGAGCCCAAGTATGCCGAGTACATGCTCAAGTACGACTCCACACACGGCATCTTTAAGGAGTCTGTCAGTGTTGAGGGCAGCGATCTCATTGTTGCTGGCAAGAAGGTCAAGTTCTACACCGAGCGCGACCCCGCTGCCATCCCCTGGAAAGACACCGGCGTCGAGTACGTCGTTGAGTCCACCGGTGTCTTCACCACCACCGACAAGGCCAAGGCTCACTTGACTGGCGGTGCCAAGAAGGTCATCATCTCCGCTCCCTCGGCTGATGCCCCTATGTACGTCATGGGCGTGAACGAGAAGACCTACGATGGCAAGGCCGATGTCATTTCTAACGCTTCGTGCACCACCAACTGCTTGGCTCCTCTCGCCAAGGTTATCCACGACAAGTACGGTATCATTGAGGGTCTCATGACCACCGTCCACTCCTACACCGCCACCCAGAAGACTGTCGACGGTCCTTCCGGCAAGGACTGGCGAGGTGGTCGTGCTGCTGCTCAGAACATCATCCCCAGCAGCACTGGTGCCGCCAAGGCCGTCGGCAAGGTTATCCCTGAGCTGAACGGCAAGCTTACTGGCATGTCTCTCCGTGTGCCTACTTCCAACGTATCCGTTGTCGATTTGACTGCCCGCCTCGAGAAGGATGCTTCTTACGACGACATCAAGGCCACCATCAAGGCCGCCGCTGAGGGCGAATTGAAGGGTAAGCTCTCCCCTAGCGCATAGTAATTCATTCTCGAAACACAGATGTTAACAGATTTCTACTTAGGTATCCTTGCTTACACCGAGGACGACGTTGTCTCCTCCGACATGAACGGCAACACCAACTCTTCCATCTTCGATGCCAAGGCTGGTATCTCCCTGAACAAGAACTTCGTCAAGCTTGTCTCTTGGTACGACAACGAGTGGGGTTACAGCCGACGTGTTCTTGACCTCGTCGCCTACATTGCCAAGGTCGACGGTGGTAAGTGAATCTCTAAATTGTAATGGGTTGAAGGGGTGTGGACAGGTCTAGGGCACTACTTATAGAGACAAAATTAGTAAATACGGTCATCGCGGGTTAAGGAGTCTACGGATTGAGAGGCCTTGAAAAGACTTGACACAAGACCCCAATATGATTTGATGATAATGGAATAGAGCAAGCATTGGTCTTCATATAACTCCGCCTCGTGCTGTGCGGTTTTTATTCGTGAATTGTCCGCCTGAAGGTGCGTGGCTGGTACAGAAAGTGAAGTAGTACTCTCATACGACGCCGCAATAGTGAGAATTATAGTACATAATGGAGTAGCCAAAGATGATATTAATGGTATAATCATTCCATTATGGCTTTCTACTATAAGTACATATCGGAATCTCTCTAGCCGTAGTATGCCGGCCCATTCCAGGCCGTGGTGTCCTCATAACGAACGAGAAACAAGACGCTTCTTTGACCGTTCATTCTTTTTTCATATCCATGAAACGCTAGCACGAAAAATTAAAACACGCAACTCCGTGACCCGACACCTCTCACACTCTTCTTGAAATTTGAAATGATTGGTTCACTAGATATTTCATCCAACACCAAGTAGAGCCGGTTCAGCTGATCTCCATCGCGTCGCCACCGCCCTGTCCATTCTGGACGGTGAAATCCACGACGCCGTCTTCGCCGATCAGTCGCTTCTCGGACTGGGCGACGAAGGCGACGCTGCGAGCCGGGTCGTAGAAGAGCTTGAAGGAGCGCTGTACGTCTTCGACGGTGACTTGGCGCCCCTTGCGCTTGTTGCAGACAAGCTGTGACGTCGTGATCAAGTTTGAGGCGTACCTTAGCCCGGTCTCCTGGCCAATCTTGGTGAGGAGCGCTAGTGCATCTGCTGAGATATCCACCTCTTCTTCTTGGGCGCGGATTCCCAATATCTGCTGGATCTCCTCGGGGCTGTAGGGCTTCGTCTGGATGATGACGACGCGGTCAAGGAAGTCGAGGGGCAGGCCATGAGGGCTCCGGTAGTCGGTGCCTCGGATCTTGGAGTTGCCTCGGTTGCTCGCCATGATGACAATGGGCGCTAGGTCGTCCTCGAGCGCTCGGTTGATGTAGCTGAAGCATTCGATGTCTAGCATGTGGACCTCGTCGATGAAGAGAACACCCGGCACGATCTCGGCCTTGCCTTCTTCTTTCCATTCGGCTACCTTGGTGTTGATCTGATCGCGAATCTCACTTCGAATCTCGCCTGTGTCACCGCTGAAGAGGGCCAAGAAGCCTTGCGTGCGTGAGTTGATGACGTCGATCTCATGGAGAGTGACGGTATGAACGACTTCCTTGCGCTTCTGGAGCTCGCCATCGGGGCACTGAAGGAACTTGGTATCGACGCCCATGGCATCGTAATCGCGACTGCGCGCGTAGCTTCGGCCTAGCTTCGTGATTTTACCGCTGCTCTTGTCGATGCTGATTATGTCGCCCGCCATGACGCGCTCTTTTGTCATCGCGTCGATCATCTTCGATCCCATATCGTATACAGCTTCCATGTCCGTCGTCTTGATTGTGAGCTTTCCCTGCTTCGCGCCTCCTGTTACGCTCCGGTCGATCTGTATCTCGACTACTTCGCCCTCCATCATCTCTGACTCCTCCTTGATACGGACGCCTATCGATTTGCGAAATGCTTGTGTTAGAGCTTCGGTTTTCGACATTTCGAGGGAGAAGATTTCGGATGATGCAAGGCTAGTGAATGGAACATCGGGCCCGAGCGACTGCGCCATGCCCATTGCGATGGCGGTCTTGCCGGTGCTGCACGAGAACGTAATTAGTTACCTGGAATCATTGCTCGATGTATGGCGCCCTCGCGCAGGTGGAACTTACCTTGGAGGACCGGCAATCAACACAGCCCTACCAGCTATCTTCCCAGCCTTGATCATCTCTAATATGACGGCAGCTGCTTTTCGAGGCTTCTCCTGGCCAACGAGGCCCTGCGACGCGGCTCGGGGTTCTAGTGTGTCGGCATCGACGCCTAGACCTCGGATGTGCGAGTGGGCGGCGATCAGATTCAAGCCTCGAAGCTCCTTCGTTTCGCCGACGGTGACGACGGGCTGGTGTTGGAGCTATGTAAGCTTGGCTCTTGGATGTTCTGAGGAATATAACTTACAGCAGCCATTTTGACAAGTTATCCCCGATTCCAGTGTAAAAAAGTTATCTTTTGTATATACCGTTGGTCAGGCAGGTTTTCTCTGGGTCTGCTTGTGTCGCGCGAAATAGAGGTCGTGAACAATTGATGGGCGGATAGGTAGATAGAAACACGAAAATTATTGGTCCTTGCATGCACCTAGCTCAGCATACCGATGTTCAGATCGCGACGAGATGTGGCTGTGCAGACATGGCTCTTGTGGCGTCATTGAGGAGTGGGAAACCTTGGTTGGAACACCAATCAAGCTGACTTCCTGGGTGGCCAGTGCTGCATCTAAGATAAACCCCATTTAACATTTCGATCATTGAGGACTTCCAGCGAGTCGTAAAAATACATTCTGTTCTGTTCAATTAAGTCATCACTCGCCAATCAACAAGATCGATGGACCGATGTATCACGAAAAAGCTTTCTGACCATCGTTACCAGTAGTATCGGTGACCGAAATCGCAGGCAGTGCAACTCGACGAGTAATATCGACCCACCTCAGTGCTGTACGGGGCACGTGTACAGCATCAAGATGGCATTCAGATATGATAGATGATGTATGACCGGGTACCTAACATTAGGTAATTAGGATATCTCCTGCAACCACCCTGCACGCGCGTTCCGCCTTTAGGATATTTTAAGACAGTTGCTTAATTAGAGGATTAGCTGTACATGTAGCTAACCATAACCGATCAAAAGCAAAGTTGAAATATATTTCGAGCTGCATAAACCCACGACACCTTTTTATTTGCTAGGTCAGGCATTCAATCTAAATGATAGATTCTACTAGATATGTATACCCTCTAACTTACTCTAGATCCAACTTATCTCCAGTCTCCATCAGTGCTCATACCTACATTCATTATTTATTATACACGTCAAATGTCTAAGATATCCGATCTCAGACATACCTAGTATGTTGTTTCAGATTGATGCAGAGTACCGCGCCATTTCTCTGACCCATATAGCTCGGCGGTGGAGTGGTAAGGATCGAATCGATTCTTTGAGACCCGGGGAAACGGCTCTTCGCACCGAATGGTTCGATATCCGGGTGCGTACTAATGTGGGGGATTACAATGTTTGTTTTCCCGTAGAGGTGGCAAAGGGATGCATACAAACAATAATAACAACAGCAACTGGTTCCCGCCTTATCATGGCGTGTAATGCCCTGCGATCTCTATCTGACGTGTTGCGTTGCCTGAGGGTGGTACAGATGGAGGGACAGATGGAGGGACAGATAGGTAGCAGTAGGTAACCGCGGTTGCCACTTGCGGTTGCCACTTGCGGTTGCCACTTAAGTGTCTGTGGTAGCTGCAGCCCGTTGGACAAGTCGATCGGTAAACGAAGGTACGATTAATTAAGCCTCTAGCGCCCAATCAATTGGGTCGTTGCCGGATCCCACCGTCTTCGCTACCCTGCAGTGTCGCAGGACCCGTTCTCCATACCTCCTACTCGCCCTCAAGCAAGTATATAGGTACAATACCCAACGCTTCGATACCGTTCTTTGTGTGTCTCAAGAACAGAAGGAGTAGAGACAATCTGGTGACTCATTTTCGAGCAGGTGCGCCTCCCTACACACCTTACCTAGTTACCAAGTCTAGATCAATACGGGTCCCAGATCTGCGATTCAGCTGTGTCGGACACGTGCAGGCCGGTCGGTACCTACCTAGTACAAGGGTAAGTCAGTTGCGTCGTGATGCCTGTTCCACAGAGATACCGTACCTTACCTAGGTAGGCATAATAAGTAATCGTAGCTTACACCTACCTAGGTAATCAAAGTAATTACTGTATTGCTAGGTACTTAAGGTACTTATGTATTTAATTGAATGATTCCGTTTTCAGGTTGAAAGGCCCATGCTAGCATAGTTAGGGTACCTTTATGTACCTACCGTTCGCCATGAATGTACTTGTACCCAAGTAAATAATTAAGGTTACCCAGGTAGCGATCCTGGTTCCGTACCTACCTACCTCACCACCACTGCTCTCCAAAGCTTGATTCTTTTTAATATTTTCCGTTCGCAACTGCATGATCACGAAAAAAAACAATAAATACCTAACCAGTCTACCCGCACCACAACCTTCGAATCTCAAGGACTCCTAGTCTCGACCCTCGTCTTCGTTTCCATCCAGGGTCCAAATACCTTCATAGTATTGGCCTCTCTACATTTTCCCACCTTCATCGCTATACCCCTTACCTCGCTTTTATTCCAACCATGCATTAGGTAATTGACCTCCAAATTGCGCGCCCCAATCCCCGCTGCTGCATCAGAACATCGCAAACAACTATCGCTCGCACCAACGCTTCACACCTGCTGCTGTGAAGTTTCAATGCCGGAAGCTAGTCGCGACTTCTCCAGTCACTCGATCTGAATCTCGACCCCGACTCGAGCAGTGCGCTTCACAATCACGCCATCCAAACTTCCTGGGCCAAAGCTGGGCTCCCTTATCGTCACGGCCCAGTGCTAGTCTGCTGGGTAATCTGTTAGCCAAGGTCATGCAATTAGACGCTGTCGGCGCAGTACAATTCTTGTCTATAAGCCTAGGCGTCTGAAGTGGGCTTGAACCGACCGTCCGTTTCGTGCAATCCAACGAGGCAGCAGTATGGCGCATAACCATTGGAACGCTTATGCCGACGACCGTCGATCTTCAAGCACGCGGCGAGAGTCATATAGACCCAATATCGAACGATCACAACCTGCTCGGCGCGACTCGCGAGAAAGCAGATATACGAGCGAATCCGGTGAAATTCGAAGCCCCTACGAAAACAGAACCCCCCGTGAACAACGCCGTGATATTGAGTCACCCAGACACAATGATGCTGTCTTTAACCCCCCGGAGGGTCCCAGGCGTGTGCCAAGCAATTCGGTGGCAGGTCTGCCTGAGAAGCCTGTTCTACCTAATAAACCTGGTGACGGACTGCATTTCAATCGAATAAACAGCGGTAAGTTGCCGTTCTATAGCGGTTGCCTCATTCACAACTTCTACCCCTCGTACCTGCATATATACTGCCTATAAGCTGCAAGTGCAGGTTGACCTGAGACGACAAATAGTTTCTGTTTGCTGACTGCAAGTAGCCTCAGATAAACTCATTTCTACTAACACCAGCCCAATCATCGCCTCTGAGGCCCTAACAATGCCCACGGCAAAAAATCCCAAGCTTCAAGAACCGGTTGAAAATGCGTACAAGTGGGATGAGAAGACTTATTTACTTTCCCAGTTACGTATGCGTAAGGACAAACTGGCCCTCGAGCAGAATCAACACAAACAAGAGCTTGCAAAGTTTAGTAGAAGTGCCAAGGACTTTCCGCCATATCGTGATTGCGGTCTAAGCGATAAATTTGACGAAGCATGTCGTGCTATCAAGGACCAGTTAAAGGTAGCCGAGGACGAGCGGATCAGCGCTCTCGAACAATTTATTGCTTCTATGACGATAACGAATACTTCGAAGCCGGTGGCCGTGGATCATCAGGACCCACTCATCGCTGCTTTGGAGGCCAAAGTTGAAAAGATTTCACAACAGGCAGCGTCACAAAACAAGCAGATTCAAAGTCTCCTTGAGGAGAATAAGCGTCTTGGCGTTTTGAAGTCGGAGCACGACGCAATGCAATCAAAAATCCGCACATACGATGATAGAATCCAGGTTTTAGAGTCGCAACAAGAGGCTATTAATGCTGAGAATAAGAACTTGAAAGAGCAGTTGCAGGATTTGCGTTGCCATACCGAGGGTAATTTCGAGCTTCACAATACGGAGCTCGCTAAATTAACCAAGCAGACGTCTGATATAGCCGACGCTCTGAAGGTATCCGCAATAGACTTGGATGAGCGTGTCTCAGGCATAGAAGCGGGATTTAAAAACGATTTCAAGGACTATGTGGACATCAAGGAAAAGGTTGATGAGCTAGACTTATCCACACTCAATGAACTCTGCTCCGCTTGGGGAGAACATACATGGGGCTTGAGAATTCTAGAGGCCGAGTATGAAGAATACCGTGATCAAACCGGTTCTTCATTTTCTGAAACGCTTCGGTCTCTTGATCAGGCAGTGAAGTCTCTACAGGCAAGTCCAGCAAGTGCCCCGCCACCTCATCAAGAGCCGCATTTGTCGGTTGAGATACTGGAAGAAGCACTCGATGCCAAGATCGAGGCCGCCAAAAAGTTGATAGCTCACGAATATGAGGAATACTCCCAAGGCAGGGATAACATAATTGCTTCAATGATCGACGATCATGGGAAACAGATTAACACGCTCGATGCACGTGTTCGCTCACTAGAAGATTCCTTTCGGATGGAACAAAGCCAGGGGCCAAATCTGGCTAAACGTCTTTCACTCCTGGAAGAGGGGAATGTTGGCGGCAGGATTAATCAAACAGAAGTCGACATCAGCAAGCTAAGTCGGGATTATGAAGCTCTCCTACATGACGTCGGCCAATTACCAAACCGAGAGTGGGTCGGGGGTCGCGTTTTAGAAACACTTGACAACGTCGGTGTCTACCCTAGGTTGGTCAATGAGGCAAGGGACATTCAGCGCAAGCTTTCTCAACTAGAGTCGGCCATTGTGAACCTGGACAGACTGTACCAGAATATCAACACAAAATCATTGGCGGACCACATTGTGAAGCTTACTAGCCCAGCGGTAGAGCAACGGCTGGGAAAACTCGAGACCAAGGCTAATGTACTTGAAACCAAGGTCAATCAGATTTCTGCTGAGAGGCGAACTGCGTCTCCCGGTCAACTGGAGGAACCTAGCAAAAAGCGAAAACTTGGTGATGTCAACGGTCGACACCCCAGTCCCTTGCAACAACAGCAACGCAATAATATTACGCGGAACTCTACATCGTAGATTAGGGCACACGACTGTATTTTAAGAACTATGCGACGGGTTTCGATGTCGCAAATCAGATGCATAGAGTGTACAAACACAAGGCGAGCATGGCTATTTTAAGGTCTATACATTATGTTCCGGTCTCAGCTCAACACGAACGGCTATCTTGCACATGAGGTGCCATGATCCCCATCTCTGGGCTGTCCTAGACTTTTCCTTTTTTTTTTTTTGTACGGATATACCCTCTTACGTTTCATGTCGGGTGGCACTTCTCTTTACAATAGCCGCATAACGCGACTCTCAATCTCGGACTGGGACACTTTACTTCGGTTATAATGCCAGTGTCCGCCCTCCCTTTTTCGGTTCCCCTGGCTCGCAGGCAAACGGAACTCGATAGATGGACATCCCATTTAGCCCAGGAGGGCTCTACGTTACATCTAAGACCAACGAAGGAGCGATGGAATGATACCTTTAGTTAGAAAGCATTGTGTTATCTGGCTACAGCCATGACACATGCTGGGACAAATACACTGGGGTATGTGATAGAGATGGCTCTAGTATGCGAAATAAATGCGAAAAGATACCAAATCCGCTCTATGATAATTTCTAATGCTCGTTTGTGCCTTGTACTTTTGCCCCTTTTTATAACCCTGACGCCGGTCCTATGATTGAGTGCAATGCCACTAGTAACTAAGAGAATTCCCCAAATCTAATTTGGCTAACATGGACTTCAAAATCTTCCACGCATTGTGAGCAGCAGCAACCATCTTCTTAACCGTGCTTTCTGCGTGCCCACCTTTGTAGTACGCTCATAATAACTTTAAACCTCCCGTGATCTGATCCACGAGGCTCTTGGGCGCCGGGCCGACGCCAAGCACAGTCAAACTACCTGGGTCGATCTGCGTCCGTCCGGCATCCTGTATGACCTCGGCCGTGACCCCGAGGCTCCTCGCCTTGCCCATCAACGTCAGCAGCTCGTCCTGCGACTTGACTTGCACGGCGATCTTGGCCTGTCCGAGCCGCTCCCACCGCTGGAGAATCTTGGCTGCGGCCGATGTGGGCTGGCGCGCGGCGGTCCGGCTTAGTGTCTTGTAGCAGGCTAGTGTGGCGTGGGAGCATTGCGCTGCGATTTTGCCTGTGAAGAAGGGTCTTGTTAATATCATATTATGTACATATGGTATGAATTGGGTAGAGCAAGTTCATGATTGTTAGATCAGGAATTGGACACACCTTTCGTCATACCCAGGTCCGTCCTCACGACAAGCACAAGCTTGCACTCCTCGTTGGGGTTACCGCCGGGATTCACGGCTGCCTGTCTGGGATGCGCGGTCTCTGCTTCCCGCTTTGTGCTGCTCTTCTCCTCTCCTTCTCCTTCTTCATCATCCCCCGCTTGCTTCTTCTTGCTCTTCTCCTTGCGAACCCGCAAGCCTTGCTTCTGGTCTGCTTCCGCGCCGTTCGCCCAGTTCGGCGCGTGGTCTAGGATGGTGTCGTCTTCGTCGACGTCGGACTCCTCGCTCTCTACGGGGTCGTTGAGGGTTTTCCGCCGCGCCGACGAGAGCGATGGCGGCACGATGTAGCCTCTTATTGAGTAGATGCCTAGCGCGAACCCCGAGAAGAATGCGACGAGCGAGGTCGTGATGAGCGCTGTCGAGAGCGCGGTTGATTCGGCCATTTGTGCGGTTGGAGAGGTACGTAGTTGGTTGGATGAGAATCAGACGCTTCTCTTTTTTTTGGTTGTGCAGCCGCAGAAGCTGGCAGGAGGAAATTATGTATTAACGTGATAGGAGAAAGGAAATTGAGGGACAGGCGACTTAATATGTTTCTTAAATTCCGATGATGTCTGTCAACTTTTTTCCCCGACGTTGCTATCATGGGGCGTATAAACTTATGTAAGCATGTACCGGGGGTGGGCATGTAGTCGAGTTTCAAGGTCATAATGTGTATTAGGTAAGTTAGTTAGTTCAGGCCCCACGTATCACGTCAGTGCGCCTTTAGCAGCCTGCTCAGGGAGCTACACATATCAAAGAAGTACTGTCTGAGGTACAGTATCTACCTACAGATAAGGTCCCTTACAATGTGCTCCGGAGGCACGTATGTACTTTTTTTGTGGGAGTGATCTATCAGGATAGGTACTTAATGTATGCTACTGCGACTGCGGCAATACAAACCACTTAACTTAAGACTCCTTAGAGATAAGCATAGTTCAATTGCGCCTTATCTCGTGCTCTAGATGCCGATAAACTGTAAGCCAAAGCCAGATGATGTATTTTAGGCATAAATTCACTCAGCTTATAGATGCGGTAGCTATCTTGCTTATCAATTCTCAGTGTGGCATAGGCTTCTGTATATATCTACCTGTAGATAAAGGAGGCTATCTAAGATATCAAGTATATGAGTATGGAACACTAGAAGCTAGCTCAGAATCAAGCCACACCAAAATAGAGATGTTGTAATTCGTCCCAAGCCCCGCTCGGCGGAAACGGGTGGGTCCCACGGGCTATCCCTACCAGAGCCCCTACTGCTACTAACCCTCCAGGCTCTAGGTACTGGCATGCTTGGCGCCGGTTCTCTGGCTGATGGACCCTCTTCTGCCCACCCCCATCGCATCGCGCCACCAGCCAAACAAGCCCCAAGCCCGCCTTTTGTTTCGCAGTTCCTGCCTGTCTGACAGATTGAATGTGCCACCCGAACTTGGAACATTGCATCCAATTCTTTCACCTGCCTACCTAGGTAGTAGATCTAAGTAGACACCTGAGTAGAACCTGAGCCAGCTACCTAGGTGGGCACTGCTTCTCGGGCCCGGCAGTGACCCTAGCCCCTGTTCTGCCCCTGTTCTGCCCCTGCTCTAGGCACTGACCTCAACGCTAGTGTACATCCAGATAGGCCCAGGCGGGTACCCAGCTCTAGGTACCGTCCAGGCCAAGTAGAGACGCAGTAGGCCTAGGTAGGTACTTAGCTTTCTGCATCGGTCTGGCGTCTCAACCTAACTCTATCTGAGTCTCTTCTAAACCACGCGCTGATCCCGTCGCCTGCAACCCGGCACGACAAGACATCCTTTCACCACCACCACTCCAACTACCTTACCTGCACTTAATAATACATCGCCTAATGCGTACACTTATCGTCCATCTGTATACAATACACATGCAACTACGACTTATTTTCTACCTTACCCTATTGATCGACTGAAAGACTGCTATTCAGTCACACATCGCTGCCGTTGTCAATTCCGCACACCTACCATTCACTCATTCACTCTCACATTCACTGCACCTTCAGCACCCGCATGCAACCCTCTCCAAACACAAGCTCGCCATTCATTGTCCCCTGTGTATACTCTGTCGCTACGCAGTTGTGTACGCCTGACCTGTTTGCCCGTCGCCCATACCGACCGATGACCTAAGTTCCAACTCGGGATTGGACGTCTTCCAACCTCACCTACCACCAGACCAGACCAAAACACCAACTATCTTCGCATACTTGGCTACCTACTACATAGTCGCTCAGCTACAATTCCACGATTCATATATATTGGCGGCTCCTTTTGCGGCTATTGTTGCCTTGTTGCCACTCTCCCGAGTATTTGGGATAAACCGCCGTCGCCGCCTTTTTAGCCACGATCGGCGGTCTCGATTTGTACCATATACTCGGCTCTTTATATCACACCAGTTTGCCGGCTACACATCCCACACAGTCGCCTACCGTCTGCCTGGCGCTTTCATGCCTTACCAGGGCCCGCGCATTTAGATGGGAAATGCGCTGGGTCGATTGGCACCCCTGGCTCCCTGGAAGGCCGGATAGCATCGAAAAGAGAGCGGTCGCACGCGACAGCAGTCTCTTGTCTATAGACTATTGTTGCTGTTGCCGCCGCTTCACGCGTTCATTCTCAAGCAGGTGAGTTATAACACATGTTCCCAGCTTGATGAGCCTCTTCTGCCTGGGTCTATCCATTCCCATTCAACCTCAACCAGCCTCGGTTTGGACAGTGGTACTTGTGTAATTCCGCTGTTCCATTGCGCCGGGTCCCGTATTGTGGCGCACATTGCTGCACCGTCACCCTACTAACACGACATACATGGACAGGCTTGCCGATCTGTCGCAGATTCAACATCGCCATCATTCAGCCCCCCTTGTACCTCATCATTGAAGCCTCGGTTCCTTTCATGGTCCATAGGGAAGCGTTGCACGCAACAGTTCGACGTTGCCTGAACAAAGGAAAACAATGGAGGAGGCTGCAAAGTCGATTAAGACCCTAGCAGACCAGATCCTACCAAAACAACCCTATTACCTCTCTCTTTCTCCCACCCGCAAATACCGGATACACCCCGATGAAACGCGTTTAGATGAACAAGACATCAGGCCTTTGCAATATACCACGTTGGTCGGTGGCGAGGCCGATCGGGGAGTCCTCATCACTCGAGCCTACTTTACCGTCCGAGAAGAACCCAACTCTCGTAGTAATGCGCCTACACCGAGGACATTGAAGATCGACCCAAATAAACCTAGGAAGGTACTTTCGCTAAAAGACTACAAAAATAAGAAGGCAGAGGGGGACTCGCCGCCCAAGTTGGAAACCAACGAAAAGTTGAATGGTTTGGCCACGATTAAAGAGAGAGAAGAGAGCAAGAAGCGGACGGAACCTATGCCCAAGAATAAGGAAATGGATAGCCGACGCGACGCTAAAAAGCCCATAGTAAATATAAAGAGCGAGGCGCGACACCATTCTCCTTCGCCAGAACGAAAGAAGCGTGTTGCGGAAGGCGACGATGGCCTCAAACCCGTTAAGCGTGTAAAGGTGGAGGATGCGACTCCCAACGGTACGACGCCCCGGCCTTCAAAAGAAGTGTCTTCACAAAAGCCCTTGCGGAATGTACTATCAGCAAAAAGCGAGTTAAGAGATTCAAAGGCTTTCGCTGCCACCAATGGCAGACCAGTATCCAGCAACTCGGCGCTTCGCACTGCATCTCCAAAACATACTTCTCAGGTTAATGGGGCCGGGAAAACAAGTGGGCAGGGATCGCACAAGAGAGCTGTCAGCAATGGCGAGCCTATTTCCAAAACGGTACCAAGGTTACTATCGCCGCTGTTCATCGCGGACCTGTCTATAGAAAAGCCTTCGGAGACATTGAAAGAAACTACGTCCGAGCCGCGCCCAGGCCCAAAGAAACGGCCAGTAGACACAAACAGCCTGAAACCTCCGCTCAAGAAATCGCGAAACGAACGTGAGCCATCGCCTGTTGCTAAGAAGCGCAAAGTATTACCTCCTCTTTTATCGCCAACGCTGCCTGCTATTGTGATGGACGAACTTGCCAGGACGGAGAAGAAACTAGATACGCCATCGAAGGAAGCGAGCTCGAAGAATCACCCAATATCTGACTCCGTCATCGTCAAAAAGCCTCCAAAGTCAACACAAGATGAGACCATCCATGTTGACAGTAAGAAGGAACCGGCGAAATTTGTTGTAACTATGAAATACAAGAAACGCAATGCGAAAACGATTGAGCGGCTGCTCAATTTGCCATCGGGCGCAAAGAAGAAGGCGGAGGGTTTGAAGAGAGATGACCAAGCTCCACGCGAAAGCTCCGTTAGTGTTGAGCCAGGTACTGCTCGGAAGCGTCCGCGGATGGCAGTTGATGCTACTGAAGCATCACAAAAGT
The DNA here is from genome assembly GCA_002288965.1 of Xylaria sp. MSU_SB201401. Lineage (NCBI taxonomy): Eukaryota > Fungi > Ascomycota > Sordariomycetes > Xylariales > Xylariaceae > Xylaria > Xylaria sp. MSU_SB201401. Next base: position 32,273 of record NPFG01000239.1, on the reverse strand, counting down.
CAAAGGCATCGGAGGCGTTGAGGCCCTCAACTCCACCAAAACAATCAACTTCAATGAGCCGAATCGCCTCTAATAGCTCTCAAGTCGGTACACCAGGCGCTACCAACAGCCTCACGCCTTCGACACAGGGGCCTCATGAGAGGAGGCGGGAATCTAGCTCCACAGACATGTCAGAAAGGTTACAGAGAGCATCAAAATATCACTCAGCGCATCTGCGCTTCATGGATCTAGGCAGGAAGCTGAAGTACGAGCGTGATGCTATTATGAAACGGGAGAACCCCCCGTCGGAGCCCGAACATCATGCAGCGCTCGCTGCTGGTATCCAGTCATTGCTGTCCTATATGCATGCCGCCAAGCTTCAGACTGACGCCCATGACTTGGAAAAACAACCTCGTCGCTTGATTACATGGACCGAGATCTTGCAATTGTTCCCACTTGTCGTTCATGACTGCCAAAGGGGTGTCCAAAATGTGCAATTTGTGCAACTCCTGGCGCTGGTCTTCCGTATTCAAGGTATTTTTATGTACCATATGGGGCGAGTGCTATGGCTCGTTCCTATTGACACTAGTGCAGCTGGAAAACTCGTTAATATCATGAAAGACCAAGAAGGGATCTGGCGTCAAGCGTATCAATGGCGAAAAAAACTTGGAACATATGACGGGAACTCTCGGACCTCGGACGGAGGAGCGGTTGGGAAGCTCATCGACCGACTCGGCCCTTGGAGTACTATTGAAGAAGCAATTTCTCTTACTCTCGAAGTGTTGCACAACGTTATGTCTAGTGATGGGCCTTGGAAGCCTAACGACGGGCTGGCGAAATTTGACCGTCCCACAGCTAACGGCACGACCGGGCCATGATGCCCACTAGCTGCGACAGTGAGTCCGAAAAGCAAGAACGCAAGTCTCAACACCCTCTCATGTACATCACGAACCACGACTCTACGACATATCACCAGCACCTGCTGGCAGTCTCCTTTGAAGCAGCCGAGCGAGGAAGTATTTTCTGGCAGGCATGCTCTTTATGATGTCAATTTCCTTCAAAGCCCAAACGGCTCATTCCAAGAAGCCTTCCTTTTGGGGGGACAAAATCGCGAACTGGTTGGTGTGGTATGGCGTTCTATAGCTACAGGTTGAGGATGAGGGGTGATTTCACCATGGTTTTTTCTAAAAACAAAAGGGGCAAGTGGAGGTTTACGGTGTAAGGAGTGGTAATCACAGGCGACCAGGAGTTTTGAGGTTTCTAGCTAATGCATCGTGAGTGAGTCACGGTATCAGCACATAAGGGGGAAGCACTTTTGACTTTTCCCGTGTATTTTGTGCGGGTGGTTTGTTGTACACAGTTGCTCCAATGATATCCCGCCGGCACAGCCGAGCAATGGAATTGCATTATGATTGATTAAGATAAATTCTTCCTTCTTTCTATGCTGACATGCTGTGATACATATGCGTAGGGTATTATTTACTGGAACTTCATACTAGCTCTGAACCTAACTTTTTAACACATGAGTTATCTAATGACGTTTCCCACGATAGACTTGGTGAGACAATGCGGATCCTCTGGATCCAATTCATGTCTCGGAGCCAATGCTTCACACAAAATCGGCCGAACGACTCCAGCTCTCATCGCCAACCTCTCGGAACTCGACGCCCTCGCCAAAGTAACCGGCATCTTGCCAGGCCTTCATCATATTGCCGTCAAACGGCCCTTGCTTCGCCTCTCCGCCACCCCGACCATCTGTCCAGCGATACTCCCACATCTTCGTAATGTCGCTTGAACCCCCGCCTCGTTGATCCCGCGCCGGCTCCACCCACTCCTCGTCCGTCTCGCGCGTGTACTCCCGTATCAACAGCTCCCGCTCGCGATCATATATATCAGGACGATCGCGGCCCAACAACTTGTCGGCGGCGTCCGTGATAGCGTTGATGGCTTCCTTAATGCGTGCTTGTTCAGGGTCCTCGGCCTCTTTCTCCCTCTCCTTCTCCTTGTCCTCGTCGACGTCCATTGAATCTGACTTCTGCGCCTGCTTCTTCTGCTTCCACTTCGGTACTTTTTTCACCTTTGTTTTATTCTGGGAGCGGCCAAGCCGCGCCAACGCCTCCAGCGTCGTCTCGCCGCGCTCGAGATGTGTGATGAGGGACTTGAGAAGATCGGAAGTTATGACGCTGTCTTCTTCGCGCCGCTTCAGCCGCTGCTCGGCCTCACGCTTCTCGTGCGCCTCGGCGGCGCGCCGCATGTCCTTCTTGCTGAGCCCGTCGAGCCAGCGGTCGTGCACGGCGTCCGGGTCCACGGCTTTCCGGACGAAGTTGCCCGCCTCGTCGAAGCGGCCCTCGTCGTTCTCTTGCTTCAGGTTGAAGGCCTCGATCTTCGGGGCGTGCTTTTTTCTGCCGCCGGCGCCGACTTCCTCGTCTACGTCCTCCTCTTGTATCGCGAGCGCGACGGCTTCTTCGTCGTCGTCTGAGCTCTCTTCCTCGTCGTTGATGTGTATGTGCCCGCCTGAGGTAGATTCGTGCACTTGCCCTTCTATCTCGCCCGTGCTCATGAACCGCACCTCTTTACTCTTCTTGCCTGTGGCCTCGTCCACTGTGTCGTCGCGCGTGTCGGCGTTATCGTCTTCTGCGGCGAACATGTCGTCCATGTCCTCGTCTTCATCCTTCTTCTTGGCCCCCGCCTTCGCGTGCAGCGTCCCTAGCTCCTCCCGGTCTGAGTCGGAGTCATAGCCGTCGATGTTGACGGCGCCGCGCTTCGTCGCTGCACTGCCCCTTATCACGTCCGCGTCTACCTCGAGGAACACGTCGCGCGCCTCGTCGTCGTCCTCGGCTGCGTCCGGCGCGAGCGCTGAGGGATTCCGCACGTCGAACTTGACTTTCTTCGAGTCGGGCTCTGCGTTGTGGTGTTGGCGCGCGTAGTTCTCGCCTGCGCGCTTGGGACGTGCAGCACTGAATCGTGACGCCATATCCGAGTCTGTTGTGTTGCGATGGTGTTTAGAAGGTCGGTTGGAGGGGTTGGCCTTTAAAGAGAACCTAACTCGAGTCAATGCCACATTCTTTAATTTACAAGGGTAAAGTAGGCTATTATGACGTTGGATTTTTGCCCTTGTCGATCTAGAAAGTACCTCAGACAGCGTGTAGCTAGCTGTAGGTAGTGTAGCTTCAGTGTGGGGTAGGTAGGCGAGCCGGGAGCTAGGTACACAGCGCTAGAGCTGGCCTACTAGGTAGGGACTTTGCTAGGGGGTTTGCTCTGGCGCGGGGTAGGTGAGCTGAGCTCCAGCATCGGCATTATACTGCCAGGGTGTCAGAGCCACGTTCCAGGCCCCATGCGCCTGGCATGGTAGGTACCGTTGCACCGGATTATGGCAGGGCAGGTACTTAATTAAGGTGTAGAAAAGACAGACCAGCGGATTATCCTCACGGCCGGCCGAAGCGAAGCGTTTCGTCATCATCCCCTAGGAACAGCTGCCTTGCCTTCTGGTGCCCGCCAAACATCTTATCGTGGGTCTGGAGCACGTTCTAGAGATCCATAGCTTCTCAACCCAACCAAGTCATTCCACGACTTCATCATTTCTCCGACGCGCGAATTACACGTATCGCATCCCTCACTGACTAATCAGAGGCGTGCAGTCCGAGACAAATACCCCATCTCGTTAGCGACAACACCACTTTCGGGATTCGATATGGTTCGTGCTATAAAAGCTGACTTCCTCTCTCTTAACTCCAGCCTCTGTCCCAGCTAACGTTCTCCGGCTCGTAGTTTCAACCTGGCTTTGGCGCCCTCGACCCCGACGATCCCTCCAACATGTATAATCTCGCGCGTTCTGGCATGATGCGTGGCCCGACGATGCGTCGCTTCGACGAATACTTCCGTTGCTATCCCATGGTCATGGCACCCGGCGCGGAGCGACCAGAGCTGAATTATGGCTCCAAGATCTTCCTGCCACCTTCCGCACTCCAGAAGATCTCACAGCTGCACGTACAGTGGCCGCTCATGATGGAACTTGTGAACGGCGAGAAAGACCTCTTCACACATGCTGGTGTATTAGAATTCGTCGCCGAGGAGGGTCGGGCATACATACCACAATGGGTACGAGCATCTCTGTTAGAGGAAGTTCAAGACACGCGATACTAACAGCGATAGATGATGCAAACTCTGCAACTCGATGTCGGCGATATGATACAGATCAAGTCAACGTCACTTGGATTAGCCAAGATGGTCAAGCTCCAGCCGCAGTCAGTCAACTTCCTCGACATCAGCGATCCCAAGGCTGTTCTTGAGAGAGCTTTCCGGAATTTTGCAACATTGACGAGGGGCGACGTGTTCAACTTTGAGTACAATGACGAAGTCTACGAGATGGCGGTTCTAGAGGTCAAGCCCGAGAGTGAGAAGATGGGTGTCTGCATGATCGAAACAGATGTATCGGTTGATTTCGCCCCGCCGGTAGGATACGTCGATCCCCCCAAGGGCAGCGGAACCAGCACTCCGAGAAGCACCCGTGGAGGCTTGCCCGCGGGTGGTGTGCTGCATAGCCATGGAACTATGGCACAGGCCATCAACTACGACGCTATTGCCCCGAATTCTACGACAGCTGCGGCAGGTGCACGCGCGGTGGCGTCTCATTTCCTTACCGAGGGACACAAGCTCAACTCTAAGAAAGGGAGCAAAGGTCCATCGCCAAAGCCCTCTACGCCGGTTCCTGAATCCTCTTCCCATGCGATTCCCGTACCTCGACGGCGCACCAACGGACCTATGCCACTGCGTCTGCCGCCCAACAAGCTGTTCTTCGGCTACGAGATAGTGCCTGTTAAGACGGATGCGGATAAGGAGGCGGAGAAAGAGAATGCCAACAAGCCGCATTTTGCTGGACAGGGTCAAACTCTTCGCGGCGCGGTCAAGCGGAAGGGTGATGCAGATGATAAAGGCAAGGCACCGGAAAAGAAGCCGAATGAGGGACGACGCTTGGACGGACGTAAATAGTAAAATTGGGCACGAGGATATTGACTGCTGGTGGGTAGATGAGTGGCATGGCATATGGAGTTTTGGCGTTGAGTTGATAGACCGTGCGGCATACTCTTGGTTTGCGATCTGTTTAAGTATAATAAACTCGGAATAACAGAGAGGCATCTTATTTCTAGCGTTGAGTATGACTTCTGATTGAGGATTTCATGACACTGTGCTAGTATCGCCTACCTTGAAGTGTGAAGTGGTAATTATAACAAGGGCCGGAGGTCAAGGCTTGGAAAATGACTTCAGATTTACAATAATCTTCTATGGCTTGCCTAGGTCCTTGAAGGTCCATTGGATCGCTTCAGGCCTTTCAGGCTGACTTGAGTCTATATACAAGTGCCCTCGGGGTCTGTAACCTCTGGGGTCTGCCGATATGTCTCATATAAGCGAGGGCTGAATAGCTTCGTTTGAATAGCCTTGGGACATACGCAATACGAGGGCGTACGCCGAAGGTGTAGCCCCAATTGCGCATGCAAAACAGCGTACAGGTGTTCAGCACGTGTAACAAGTGGACAGAAGGTGAATCCTATGTTCTTTGAGACATCGCTTTTTTACGATGATATTGAGACTTGGGGGTATTCTGATTGAAATCTATATAATACACGAGAGGACTTGAGTCCAGTGAAAGGGCGAAGAGTAGGTAGTAGCCCATGAGTTAGTTGCGGCATGAAAGTTTACGCTAGCGCCATTCACTATCTGAGATTAACCTTGTCTGGAAACCTGAGACTAAGTAACTAGGCAATTACTTTGACTGCTTCGTGGTTTCGATATTTCTTCATTTCTTTTCTACCTGAATTGTTCGGTAATTCTCTGGGAATGAGTGGTTGAGAAACTAGATATACAGACTTTGCATCAGGATTGTAGATGAAGGAGAAGTAATACGTATCAACTGTACTATAAAACGACTGTGTGAATGAATATTCCTTTGTAAATTAAGCCACAGATACGCAGGCAGGGACGGAGGGGACAGTGTACTATGACACGGAACCCGAAGGGCAAACTGGAGCTGTGTATAGCCAATGGAAGTCTGAATACCCTCACTCCACGGTGTCCTACCAGCTACGCAACAATAAAGATCTTGCCGGTGCCTGACACAGGGATCCTGTTGTGGGTCTAGTTGCCTTCTTTAACAGGGGGTAAAACGGAGTTGGGTCGACATACAATTAGGGCAGATTTCCTAACCTCCAAAGTTCGGCAATATGTCTCAATTAAGCGAGGGCTGAATAGCTTTAGCTTTGATATAGTTAAGCCAGGGTCAGGATTGCGGTGTTCACCGAATTCCGCACACGAAACAGCGTACAAGCAGTTCAGCGCGCACAACTTGATCCAGCGGATCGATCAAGCGTAGTTGTGCGACAGCTCTGGGCCTGGGCCGAGCAGTGGTTTGATTACTTAGTTGAGAATCAAGACAACAGCGATGACGAGAAACTACCCGAAGATTTAAGCATGCATCCTGCAGATGTCGTAATAATTACAGCAGCGTTTTTAATGTAATAAAATGATAGGTTGTGATATTTGCTCATGTAACTCTAGTAGTTAGCCGCCCAACGAAACTCCGAGAACTTTTTTTCTTCTCGGCCGAGATTTGATGATGGGCGAAGTATGGCGCCATATTTGGACGAGAGAATATTCTCGATCCACACAGGCACATAATAGGCAGTTTGTTGGTCGCAAGGCAATATCCTGCCAAGCTCGCTCGCGGTGAATAGGGTTCTTTGGAGGAGCTGCTGTATTCTATGATCAAGTCTCGCTATAGGAGTCAATCCATCACTTTTGTTTCCGGGGCTATGTTTCCGAGGTGATTATGAAAAGAGATCACGTCATGATGTGACGATCTAGTTTAGATTGTCTGTCATGATCATACAAGCGAAGGAGATGGTGGTGCGCGGACTATCGCTCAGCAGGCGACACTGTTAGGCATACTTTAAGTAGCCGGTTAATCTAAAGCCTAGCAACTTTCTCCAGGGCAATAGGGTCACTATGCACAATGCAAGGGGATCCTAACAGCATACCTACAAGACACTACGACGCAAAGCTCTTAATATTGCTATTAGTTGTCCCACCGCAAGGCTTGCCGCTCCCCTACCATTCTGGAGCCGCTGGCAGCAGACAGGGCCCCGAGAATGCGACGTGATAATTTCTCGAAACGCTCCAAAACTCGCCAGCCCCCTGGAGATCTAGGCAGATCGAGCCCGTTGTCGTAATCCCCTGATCACATCCGCTGGTTCCGCGAACCCGTTGTCGAATGCCACGTCCGAGCACGAGATCTATCTAGTTATAGTTTGGTTTCTTTTCTTCTTTCTTCGATTCGTTATCACAGATGACAGGCCTCTAGCAACTAGCACCCAGCACTAGGACTAGGAGCTGGGGAAGTGTTCCCTAGATAAGGCTGGGAGTATAATTCCGGGAACGTGCCGGAAGCAATCTCATAGAGAGCCGGAACGCTTCTAGTGATAGGGTTCAGGGATGTTTGCGTAATACGATTTACGACAGCGATGGTCCGCGGGATAACTAGTGGAAATTCGATGCAGTTCGCCTGGTTGACCGCTCTCGACTGACGTGTTTCCGAGATCGAACTAGGTGGGATTATTATTATCGATCGTTTTCTGTTATGGGGAGGAGATAGAGGAGTTCACTACTAATTAGGAGGGGAGGGAAAAAACGAAGATATAGACAAAAGAGAGAAAGTCATCACTAAAGTAGTTTTTCAGCAGTATTACTTCACTGAGTGACTAAGGAGGAGGGAGACTCGGAATAGGCGCACAAGGCATTGTTCTTCGCTATTTTCCCCCTGGGCAGTGCTGCCTGGGGCGCTCCCCTTGTCACTCCAACATGCACTCTACGGGCCACTGACTAACAACTTTTGACCTGAAGTAGCGGCAGCACATACAACAAATAACTTCTTCCCACGGTATAGCACTGATAAATTTTATCATGCAGTTTAATCATGATCTTGGATAGTACGAGCAGAGATACCTATCAGAGCTTTGTTGATCATTTTGTTTCTTCTTGTGGGTCCTGAGAGTTGATGCCTACTGTAACTTGTTACTTCTCGAAGTTCCTGGTACAACTTATCTTTGTACTTTTCTTTCTTTCCACGTGGTGGTGGGGGCAACCTTGGTACAGTACCATCCTTGAAATCCCTCGATCTTGGTGGTCTCGGGATGTCAGGCCATACGGTAAATAGTATTCTAATGTCAAGCAAGGCAGTATTTTCCGATATCTTTTGTATTCTTGGGACAACTAAATCGTTTTGAGTACACGTGGTATGTCATAATTTCCTTGATCGTGGTCTGATTCTTCTAGATAAGAGTGGTGTACTGACGCCAGCTCTAGCTACCGGTATCTTGACCTTCTGTTGTAGTGTGGTTGGACAATTACGGTGACTAGGGGGGGCTCAGGTGGCGGTTAGAATCAACCTAGGTGTCACATTGCCTAGCTCCAGAGATAGGTGTAGTGGTGTGTAATCATTGGTGGTGGCAACAATGGATAATACTAGTGACATGCACCCTCATCCTGATGGGGTCGACTATACTTGTTGCACCCCTGATAAATATGGCCGTTCTAAAACCAAGACAAGATCATTCGATCAGTTGTATGATAGTAGTATAGAAGTTAGTAGCATTGTTGCATGCTCTCATCCGTTTTCTGAAGGCAAGTGGGAGCTATCTGTTGGGCAAAGCGGTTAGTTACTGCTGGGCTGTCCCTAGGCTCAGCCTGCTGAGGCATTTGCAGGGGACACGGCGAAATATACTCCAGGGGATATTCTGTTGAACTGAGAAGGAGCCTGCTTGCCAGTGGAAATCTTAGATTAGAGTGGCTTGTTAGTTCCAGTATTAGGGCAAGAGCCTTCTATGGCTCCCCTATCAAGAAATTACCAAGCCTTCTTTTGTTTATCAATTTATCATATTACTGTAAGTACCTATTGTCTTGATTTTTTGTTACCTACCGGTTACCCCCTATAACATACAGATTATGCATTTTAACCTGTAGTGGTGGCTTCCAAAAGGAGGATTGGTGATAAGTTGGGCGGCAAGGCTCGATGAAGACACTAATAACCTAGGTATAATGTACTGTATATGCATGACAGAACCAGGAACGGATGTAAGCAAGACGCCTGAAAGTTCCAATAGTTCGTATGGCTTCAGACCTTTGTAACTCTGGATGGTCACAGTATTTACCTGCCATAATCTCTATGCAGGTACTCCCTTGCTGACACAGTAAGAGGTCCGAAAGGCAGTTGATTCCTGTGGACAAATCCCTGTTGAGTTCTTTTTACTACTTACTAAAGTTACTTTGTACATCATGAGTCTATTTAGCATTGTCGTTATTCTCCAATCAGAGCAATGGGTTGCAGAAACGGGCTTTTGACACTATGCTGGAGCCGGGATAGGGGGGAAAGCTCTTCAGCGTGACCTCTGAGGGCTAGAGTGGGCACTCTACGAAGGAACTAGATAGGTAGATGTACTCGAAAGGAACAACGACGGTTCTTCGAGGTACATCGCCACTTGAGGACCATACTCGCTTGGCTCTCATACTATGTTGCAGTCGTATTCTTGTTGCATACAGCGCATTTTAGGGTTCTGACTTTCCTGTAGCACATCGTGGGACATCACACTTGTGGGATATTTAACTCGCCTAGGTGAATCTATTATTACCGTCTATGGTTAGAATTGCCTAGTTGACGTTGGAATTCAGAACGGGTCAAAATGAAGCTTTGCAAATATCACTCGATTTGGTACTAGGTCTCTTTTTTCAGACGAGTATGGAGAAATGCCCTGAATCGATTCATTCTGCGTATCAGTACAAGGAGTTTATTTTGACTTCGGAAAATGCTCAGCAATTTCCGAGATACAATCACCTCAAACTCCCTTATTTTCATACTTCATATCTAGGAGAACTTTTCGTAATTCATGGAGAATACAAGGAAAAAAAACAAGGCCATCGTGTCCCATCGTGATGCTCACTCTAATGTAACAAATGGTCGTCCTTTTTCCCCAAGAAATTAAAAAATCTAGTGATCTGTCTGCATGATGCTGCCAAGGTGACTTTTTCATAAACTCAACTGCTGCCGAGTAAATTAATCATAAAGTGTCCAATCCTCCCGCTTGACGTGAGCGTGCTCGAGGTCATCCTCGATTGATTGGCTGGGAAGGCCTAGCGGACATTGAGGATGGAGTGAAGGCTGAAGGTGTTGATGGTCGCAAGTAGCATTGGTGTATTCTTCAAAAGGATAGGCAGCAGCGAAGTATGAAGTCCCCTGTGTCCAGGTCGGATCAACATGGTCAGAACATTGCGGTACATGAAAATCAAATGAAGTTTGTGAATGAAGCATGTCGCTGGTGGGACTGTTTGCCATGACTGGAGATGCAGCAAATGTATCCGTATCGCTGCAGGGGGTGAGGAACCGATTCTGGATCATTGCAGTGCTGGGAATAGTTATTGGAGACATGGAGACTGGACCGGGAGTCAGAGCCGGAGTCATGCGGCTGTTGCAGGTGTACGACGAGCTCTCCTGCTTGATCTTCTGAGAGGTGGGTAGCAGAGGCTCTGGTGATGTAGCATGAGGTGACCCCGGTGCAGAAGATTCAGACTTCACATTGCCATTCTTCTTTGTCTTCAATGTCTTCTTGGACTTGGTGACTTTGGAGGTGGGTGAAGCGGTCCGGTTCCGCTTAGTTGGCTCGATGCCCAACATAGAAGATTTGAATCGGGAGTATCTCATTCGGGCAGCATGGCCATTGGTGATCGGTTGTGCGAGGATAGGATCATGAGCAACTTGCTCCCAATTGATCTATTACGATGTTAGAAACATGGAGTGGTGGGACTCTGGTACGGGTAGCGAGGTCTACTCACATCCTTGAGGCTCTTCTGCTTCAGTATGGCGAAGAGAAACCTCGTCATGGCATTGTCATTATTAGAAGACATGTTGTCAATGTCGGAGGCGTAGGACTTGAGGCAAAGATTCAGTGAAGGATCTGCCTCGGAAGAGGCGACGGGCCTGAATAAGAAGTGCACAGCTCGGTGTGAAACAGCTGGAGAGCACTCTGGGATTGAGAGGCCAATCTGAACATGTGGAAGTGGAATGGATGTAGCGAGTCACAACCAGATCAACTGTGAAAGTCGGTGAGGCGAGGAAAGAGAAATATATGAGAAAATCTTCTGGATAAAGCTCCCAACAAGCCTGAGAGTTGTTGAGCCGATCACATTAGTTTGGGTCAGAGGCTGATGTAATGAAAGACTGCAGGGGGGGAGAAAAGATGAACTATCAGCAGAAAGCTCCCAATACTGCCTGCAAGCTGGACAATGGAAATCAATGATGTTATTGCACTGTAAGCCCAAGTAGTTCTGCGCAAAGGGGCGCAAAGAATGAACTCAGGTTGATCTGGTAGCAGGCTTTCAACCACAGTGGCATGGGTCAAGCGCCATCACGGAGGACGCAAGGACGCAAGGACGCGGGGACCTTTTAAGTGCTTGCATGAAAAGCGCGCCTGGATCTCCAACTATTTATTCTCAACTAGACTTGTACCCAAGCTAGGGAGCCCAGTGCGACAGATATGTGTGCTCCCATAGTAGATACTCGGCAGATACTCAGCAGATACTTGGTGTCTACATAATGATGCGAGAGACATGGCTAGCTCGGTTGCCTAGCAACTCCGAGAAGGGACCCCAACGCACGCACACCACTCACACGACTTGGCCGACGAGGATAACGAGGATATCTAGGGCGACATGGTGGGGTTTCATGACGAAAGTGGCATGGGACGCGGCATACCGCGTAAAGTGGTTTTTTGGCCCCCCTGGTCTGGCGTCCAATGAGGCGACGCCGTTACATTCGACCCATCCTATGTACAGATTGTCAGTGTCACGCACCGACCGGGAAAAGTAGGGGAGCTAACACGAAAGACACCCAAGCACTGGCAGGCTCCTTGACGCTGAGTGTCACCCAGGCTACCGCTGTCTCTCGCTCAATTCTTGTTATCACCAATGTATTAATAGAATTCAGGGACAGCGCAAGAGACGACCCGAAAAAAAAAAAAAAAAAAAGAATAAGTGTAGCAAGCAAAGAATCGCAGACAGATATGTGCATGAACTAAGGTCCGTCGGTGGTCTTCCTGCTCCAGGAAAGAGATCCGCATGGCCGTTTGCTACCCATCTAAATACGCTCCCATCCTCGCCATCTTTGCGCATACCGACTCAGTAGCAGCGGGGAAGAGCCGGGGCTCTAGGTTGGCGTGAAACAGGTGAGTCATTGTTCGCCAAATCAGGAGGTTGGGGCAGGCCGACTGGCATCGAGTGCCCCGGCTCTTGTTCCTGGCAGCTGAGTTGGAGGGTGGGCTAGGTAATTTACAATCTCTAATGGCCCGATAGGCTCTGATCTGGATGCCTTGTCTGTACGCCACCATTCTATGTCTTCGGTATGTTGGTGCGAGCCAGCACTAACTGGATGCGCGTATCATCTGCTCCTTCACGGAAACAAAACATTCGGGCGCAAGGGAGATGATAGGACACAATGCTATCTGCTGCAGCATAAACGTGGTCGCATATGGCAGAAATGTGATGGGATGGAATACATTGCAGCAGCGAGGGAGGGTGTGACTCGAGGGTGAGGGATGATAAATGCATCGGGTGCGTGCACGGAGCCGAAAGAAAATAAAAAAGAAATGAGGAGGTTGGGGGGCGACGCGTAGAGGCGCTAAAGGATGACACTGTGTGGAGAAGTCCCTCGCGTTACCGTCACGAGTTCACGTGAGTACTCTTGGAGCTAAATGGGAATACTTGAGCAGGTACTCAAGTATCTCGCCAGCTACTGCCCTCAGACAAGGGTGGTTTTTCCAACCTTGAAGGTCACCTCGCGCATTTGCCCCGGCTCGGTTAAATGCAAGTGGGGTTATCGACCACTTCGCAATCCTGATATCTACCTTATAATCTTATATAACCCTGCTTATCGGAGGCAACATTTGCCCGGTATGCTAGAACCCCAGTGGTTATATCCATGATACACCTATTACTATTACTGTATTTCTGTAGGGATGTACTAGCTAAGGTAAGTGCTGCTCAACAGATACTACCTGACATATATACAACTAGGTAGCAAGAGGTAAGTCGTGCGACTTTCTGGGTTCAGTTAGGTACTTAGGTATCTATGTACCTTGGTACCTACTCGGCGTGTAGTACACTGCCACAGCCGAACCCCGACTTGGAAGTACCTACCTCAGATAAGAAATAAGGTGTTTAGCTTGGACCTTCCAGTAAGTACCTTACCTATTGCTGCCTCCCGCTTGAATCACGTGCTCTACTTATCAGCTTAGCACCGCCTGCAGTTCGTAAAACGAAATCCTGAGCTTGTATGGAGCATTCCCACCCGCTAAAAGCTTGCGCAACAACCTGCACCATCTAGCTAGAAGCTGCCGCTCGTATCTTTTGTAACTTTTGACTGCTGCCAGTGCCAGTGCCAGCGCCTGGCGCCAGTACCTGTCTACCCACCCCGTTCACCCCTTACACTGCTTGTACCTGCACTCACTCACTAGGCAGTATTGACAGGCACCGGCTCATAGCTCACCCATCCAGTCTGGGCATCTCCAATTCACCATTAGCCTCACCAACCTCTCACAAGTGCGCGCTCCAGTGTCAATACCGGCTCTCTGATTCGCACACGCTTCCCCCGTTCATGATTAAACTGTTCCATCCTATCTAATCTGCGCTACCACATTAATTGTTGCAAGGCCCAGTGCCTTATTAAAATACCTTCGCCATGAACAAGAATTGGAACGACCGTGCAGACAAGGACCTCTTCTTCACCATCCTCTCAGTCAAGAATATCGGGGTCATAAGTGGTGCTGAATGGACTACCATTGGTAATCATATGAGATCCCTGGGCTATGGGTTCACTAACGAGGGATGTCGGTGAGTCAATTTCATTCTGATCGCTCTTCTTCTATTCCTCTGATGTACTGTTGATATGATGCCCTCATGTTCGTCGCATTGGCTACATGTATGTACTTATTGGCGCCAAATGCGCACCTCTTGACTACGTAGCAGTCGCTAGCTTAGCAGCACAGACTGCATGCACTTCTTATCCAAGAATCAGCACTCTAGGCCACAGGGAGTTATGTCACAGACCCTCCTTTGCACTCGATATGAGAATAAGTCGCTCTCATGGCGTAAAGTTCTCGGGGATCTGCGTCGGCCCCGTCACCACTATCATCCACTGGTCTCTTTCATTCCCTCGGCATGATAGAGTCGTCGTTATTTTCTTCATCGGCGACAGTCCATCATGTCACAATGGAGACCTAATAGATGATAGACAACACTTTCAAGGCCTGCGTAGGGCCCAGAATAAGATCGACTCGAATGGGTCGGGTCCGGATGGTCAGCGAAAGGCTGACCCTACTGCAAATCCGATCACACGCCGGCCTGGCCCCGGACGTGGAAGGCCTCGAAAAGCACCACCTACTTCAGTGGCCGGTGCCGATGCTGACCAGGAACAACCCCCTGATATAGCGAAACCTCCTTCAGGGACAAACCAGACCGGTGACGCTGCAGCTCTCCCTCCTCCCCCATTGCAGACTTCTGCTGGTGCATCAGAATCGAGTTCGGTGGCGGTAGAAAAACCTATCCAAAGTACCGAAGAACAACCTGCGAAACGCCAACGGCTGGGTGTTGAGGAAGTAAGTCAACCGATAGATGAGGACGAGGCAGTTCTTGCCTTGGCCGCTGATGGATTACGGAGTGCTGAAGGCGCATATGAGCCCCCAGAGTAAGTATACTAACTTCCTTGGGCATGTAAGAATCTGTTTGACAGTTTTCTAGCTACTATGGTGAAGCCTAACCATGACCGTGGGCTAGTCCGTGTCAATGAGTATGTAACGGTCATGGGACGTTTAGCCTCCCGTTGACCGTTTATGCTCGTTCCTTACAGCCCACGACTATCCGAGAGAAATGTTTGGGTATATCCCCACCGTCTTTGGACGAAGAGAACTCATTAGCCGTTTGCAGTACTTTATAGCCTGGACGATAGACAACTGGTATGTCTGGAGTTATGGGGTTTTGGTATTTTTGGAGATATTCGCTGAGGCGAAATGGGGTTATAGTGATGAGCGTAGCGCTTGATGGGATAACAAGGCGTTAGCGTAGCTTCATCATATCAAATTTAAATACGAAGCGTTCCTCTTAATACATGAATAACAAGGCGACGAAGGCCCTGCTGAGTGTTGGAGACAGTGGGCTAGTATATTTTCCCACGGTCTCTCCTGGGCTGCAGCACGTTGCTGTGACTACGTTGTATGTGCACTCTGCGTACCTACCGCGAGCGAGCCTCTTTGCCGCCACCACCTTTAGACTAGGTACTTACAGGTCACATTCTCAATCCCTACCTCGCTTCCGCCCTACTTGTCATCCTATACATCTCATCTCCCGCCAACAGCTTCAACGCCAGCTCCTACTTTATCCTACTACCTAGTCACTCGATAATTACTCCCAGCATCACTTTCCTCAACGAAGCCAGTTGCAAATATGCCTTTCGGTAAAGGTTTCGTCTGGACCGCCGAGGCGCACGAGGCTTTGGTAGTTGCTCTATCCCGTATGCATGGGTCTATTAAGCCCGAGGAGCAAGTAGCTGTCGTCAAAGAAATGAACGACAATGGGTTCGACACTACTTGGGAAGGAGTTCGGTAAGACGTCCCTGTTTATTTTTTCTTCTATTTTGCGCCAATCGATCTGTGATATGACAAGGCAACTCGCGTGCATGGGCTTAGGTTGGGTAATGGTACCTTCCATATCCTTCTCCAACTTGTTGCCCAGGTAAATGATACAACTGTTGACATTGTACCTTTCAACATCACTTGTTGCCCAAGCAGGTGCAACATCCCTCGTCTTCCTCTGCATCTTCCTATCGATTTACTGCCCAGGCCTACCTTACCTGCTTCACCCTCTTCACCCGCTTCTACCTCTTCATCTATCTCGCTGTCTTCAACTTAATCAACGTTTCTATACTCAGTTTGTTCCTCCCTTCACTCGCAGCTGTCGACAAACATGGCTACTCCTACTAAGAAGTGGGATGATCGAACCAACTCGCATCTGTTCTTGTCAATAGTTGAGGTCCTCGATCTTAGCTTCTCTAAGGAGAACAAGGACGACATCGTTACAATGATGAACGAGCGTTATGGTCACGACGTTAACTGGAACGGAATCAGGTAGGCCAATTTGACCATGGGTCCCCGATTTTTCTTTGATTTCTATATATCTATGTTCTACGGCAACCATCCTTACGCGTTGTTCTTTACGTGCTTATATAGGGTCGTTCTCCCAAGTCAGCCCTCATCCCTCCACCTCGTGCGCTCTGCAAATCACCGCTTGAATTCTACTTTGTTTTCTTCATACTTTCCACCCCTTCTTCTCTTGCCCTCCGCAGATGCGTTCATAATGACCGCCGACCCAAAATACACTTGTTGGAATGGTGATGTCCATAGGGACATTATGATGGCAATGTATGAGGCGCTGCAACCTGACAAAGCTCAATTTGCAGAGATCATGACCAAATTGCGTCAGAAGGGTCATAAATTCTCTGTCGATGCCCTCAAGTATGCTTTTCTTTCGTGTGGGCCGTTTTTTCTGTTTTCCCACATACAAGTTTCCTTAGCAATGTCATGGCTACTTCAACAACCTACACTTGTCAACAACTTCCTTACTTCCTTTACTTCTTCACCACGCACTCCTTCTGTTTACATACCACTTTTTAAACGTCAAACCTCTCCACTTTACTATCTCTTTATTCTACTCTGCTTTCTCCTATATCACGGTCTATCTACCTATCGTAACATCATGGCTACTGACGGCGCCGGTCGTACTGTCTGGAACGACAAGACTCGTTCCGACCTGCTTCTAGCCATTCATAATGTCTGGTCTCCAACTTCTGAGCAGTGGGACGCCATCTCCGTCGAACTTCGTGCCAAAGGGTACACTTACAACTACAGCGCCGCCGTGTAATGACTCCCTGTTATACCCACGGTCATCTACCTATCAGGGCGGATGATAAGATCGTGACATGACGCACTGCCTTGTTATTTCACAGCTGGCCATTTCTCTTTTTTCTTCTCTACACTATTATTGCGACACTAGGATTGCTAACTTTTATACCCTTTTTGCAGACAGCACCTCCAGAAGCTAAAGAAGAAGGAGGGAAACGCTACCGCCGGTGCGCCTAGCGTGCCTGCCACCCCCAAGAAGCCCAAGGGTGCCGCCGCGGGAGTCAAGACTCCGAAGACGCCAAAGTCTGCAGGAAAACGCAAGCAGTCTGTTGACGAAGATGAGGACGAAGAGAAGATCCTCAAGAAGAAGCTTAAGCAGGAGTAAGTCAATCAGATACCTAATACAATATCGTCCTGGTCCTTATATCAATAGCTAAAAAAAAACACAGGAATGACATTCCCGACCTCAGCCAGTACCTCCCCAAAGAAGATCCTGCCGATTCGGACGATGGCGTGTGCTAAACCGCATGACTATATTTATCAGTCTTTCTTCGGCACCTCTTTCGTGTGTTCGTCACCTTGGCATTTGAGGTTCAGGATTAGATGATAAAAGACGTTGGCGGATATTTTGCATTATCACAGCTGGCTAGTTGATGACGGGAGTCTAGCTTAAGTGCCGGATACTTCCCATGCAGGTTCATTTTCTGAATTCTAGGACAATGAGACGATACATAGGCATAATATCGATTTGAGAATCACCTCACGTGGGCACCACTAGACACCGATAACGCACGCCGCATCAATACACTCGTAATTCCCACATCCCCACAAACTATTCGATCTTTATTTCTCGTGACTAGTGGCTCTCTGCTAAATGACTGAGTCCCATCGTTGCATCTGACGTGCCGAAACGCGATTGATGAATCATCGTAGGCGTCTGAGGAAGGAGGTAGAGCAACATACTATTTCATAGTTCATTTTGCGCTGCCTATGTGCGAGGTAACTAATTACCTACTAAGTAAGTAGGTAGATAGGTAACAAAACATGTTGCTTTCGCTTGCCATCAGCTCTTCCCCATAGGTATACTCCCCGTCCTCGCTTACTCCTCGACATTTGATTGTCAATTTTACAATTATACAGATTATTGAGAATAGTCGCATTAGAGGATAGCTAGGTTGTAATTCGGTAGACAAGCGCATGTTGATTGATTGGTCAGCTTGGACCGGGGTCCAGGGCTCTATTTGAAACTTGGAGAGCACTCATCGCGGTAAGCTTCCCTGCAACTGATCGGCCCTGACCTTCAGTCTTCTCCAATTGTCAACTTGCTCTCGTATATCGCCTGCAGCTGTCATGCTCGAATGAAGAGAGTGAGATGAGGCTTATCAATACGCATACTCTCAAATTAGAGGACTGTCTAGAGGTTGTACCTAAATATGCCATCCTCTCGCACACGTGGGGAGATGAGGAGGTAACACTACAGGATTGGTCGGCCCCCGAAATGCGAGATCACCTTCTGTCACTACTCGGCACGCTTGAAAGTGAAGGGCCTGCATATACCAGTCTCACCAAATGGCAATCATTGGCTCACATCAACAGCACAGAGGTGGAAGAGAGAGTCCAGCATTGGCGCGGTCCGATCGGCACAAAGAATCACCTGAACCGATTCGGCTACTGGAAGATTCTCCAAACTTGCATACTGGCCAGGAAGGATGGCCTGCGGTACCTTTGGGTCGATACGAATTGCATCGATAAAACTAGTAGCGCCGAGTTGTCTGAGGCAATCAATTCTATGTACGTATGGTACCGTAGTTCTGCAGTTTGTTATGCGTATCTGTCCGACGTAGTCATCACCGACTCGACTTACGAGAACATAAACGACCTCAAAGATGACTCACTCAATTCATTCCGGCAGAGTAGGTGGTTTCGTCGCGGATGGACATTGCAGGAGTTGCTGGCGCCTAGAAGGTTGTCCTTTTTCTCCCGCGATTGGACACTTGTCGGTACCAAGCAGAATATGGCACCGCTCCTAGCAGAGATCACACGCGTAGATGAGAGATACTTGCTGTATACGCAAGATATACGGAGCGCCAGTGTAGCGCAGCGCATGGCGGCGGCGGCCGATCGCACGACGACAAGGCCTGAGGACATCGCATACTGCCTACTCGGACTTTTCAACGTCAATATGCCTCTCTTATATGGTGAGGGAGGAAAGGCGTTCGTGCGGCTACAGGAAGAAATCATGAAGGTCTCAGACGACCACTCCATTTTCGCATGGACATGGCTCACCGAACTGTCTGGGAGGAATACAGGCAAGACTGCAGCCGAAGTCGCTGCCATACACCGTAAAGGCCACTCACTTGTCTACAAACCAAACTTCCCTGCCAATAGAATGAATGGGATACTTTACAATTACATGAGACAACCGGTAACACGCCCTACCCTCTTGGCGCCAGATCCCGCGTGCTTCTTCGACGCTAGTAACATTCCGATCCTTAAACCGACGGGCAGCGCAGGAATCTTTACCATGACCAATGCGGGCCTTTCTATATTACTGCCGATTCTCCATCACCCTAGCAAAAAGTTATCGTTCGCTGTGTTGCATGAGGAAGACAATATCAAGAACGACACAAGGACGGCGATATTGATACCGTTAACCCCGCACTATCGGCATCAAGATCGTTGGACGCGGACGTGCTTCCCCGTGGCACCTATCACCACGGTGTTCCAGAAACGAAGCGGTGTGAAGCCGACATTAGAGACGATACAAGTGTGCAGGGACGTACAACAGTCCTCGTTTTATTTCGACACGTTCGGCGGCACTTCCCACCGTTTCGGCTTCTGGCTACTCTTCCCGCAGCTTCAGGAAACGGGTCGCGTCAACTTTAATCTACAAGGCGGCTGTATACTAGGAGATGGTTTTTACAACGACTACGGCTTGTTCGTGGATCCTGACAAAAGCCGGGGAGATCAGTTCATCGGCGGGATGTTAACATTCCGCATGGGGGCAGGAAACCAAGACATATGGCATTGGTGGGACGGCAGGGTCATCGTCCTCTTCCTTGTTCTAGGGATGGAGAGGTTACCCAAAGGCGATTTTAGGAAAGTGTCTCATCATTGCGGGATTCTAATCCAGCCGCAAGTTCCAGACGATGCACCACAACTTCTGAACAGGTTCATATCGTCCTTGAAGCACAAGTATGTTGATCACAGCGGAGAATCGACATATGTGTGTAGCGACAGCTTCAAGCAGGAGCTCCAAAACCTCAAGAAGTATTTGCCGCTAGGCCAGCAAGAGGTTACACTTCATGCTACGGCGGAACTCTTGAACGATGAATGCTTGAGTCATTCGCCACAATCCGAAATTACATTGACGAAGTTGGGGTGCTGGCACTCTGAGAAACGTGCTAAGGACTTTAAACTACTGGGACGGGGCTTCACTATTTGAATCGGCGGAATGCTACTTAATAATGAGTTAATGATTACTTCGTTCTTCACTGGGCTATTTTTCGTTCTGGCGAGAGCCGCTGAACCCATGCCTTCCCCTCGTGGCGTTGCCGAGACAGTTCACTGCGGCGATACAATACAATCCTCAGGGCGACGCTGAGAGCGAGATACAGACCCTTACGGGGCTGGGATAAGGTCTCAGCATTTGCGATTATTGCATCACATACCGTTTGAAAGCTAATCGATGCTCTACATGAGTTATATACAACAAGCTTCCCTGACTCGGAGTCTGAGCGCCACAATAGCTACACGGACAGGGATAGCATATTTCTACAGAGCGCGGGGAGATGTCCGAGTCTCTAGCTCGCGAGCGATAAATAATAGATCAGCCATTTGGCACTGCATCTATATTCCTGACTACGATCGGGACATCGTTATTTCGGGAGAAGCAAGTCAAAGAATAAATTGAAAAGAGAACTCGCTCAGCATCTACAAGTGTGCTTTAATAGTACTGCCCACCATCACGACAATGGGAACTACCTACTCAGCGCGTTCTTTACCATGCCGCTAATTGTAGGTAGGTAGACCTGACTAAGTGTTTACTCCCAACGCAGTTAGCTCGCATAGCGGATGTGCCCGCTGAAGGGTCTCCACCCATAGCGCGACAAAGAATCTGGGGCGGAACACTCTCCCTGCTCATGACGTGATTAATCAGGCACGACTAGTTCCAGCTGACTCGCGTATTAAACCTGGAATTGAAGAAGGTAAGAAAGACTGCAAGACCCTTGAATACTCCCCTGTCTCATCTCCAGTGTCATTCAGCCGCGAACGGTAATCCATTTCTTCAATAAATTAAGCTTTCACCGCAATTTATCTACCAAGCTGCCGGTAATGGATCACGCCTAAAAAGGCATCCGTGCGTGTGCAACATCTCACTATTTTTCCCGCGCATCCGCAGAGTTTTCATCTTCCACTGTCAGGGCGTGGGCATTTTTTATTATTTTTTTCATTTAATTATCTTCAGACTGACATCTCTTGTCTCTGCGATATCACAATGATATCACGGCCGTCATTGCTGCTGTGCCTCTTTCTATGCCTGCTAATCTTCATTCCTCAGGTGTCAGCTTTCGGCGCCGGTGAGGTGCCCGTTGGCAGCGAATTTAAAGGCTATGTCTGGCGCCATGGCGACATATGCGAAGCGCTACAGTTCTTGCCCTCCAGCTTTATCACGAACCATAGGTTCACGCAGTTAGAGCGCAAACAGATCTACTTTGGCAATTGGCTGCGCGATTTCTCTCAGGTCATCGACACGACTCTTCTGGAAAATGTGAATGAGGCTATTTTGCGCGCCATCGTATCCGTCATGGGCTTCTTGGAGTTCGGCTTCGCGACCGACGAATTCGACGTAACACGAGAGCGTCTTGGCTGCTACACCCATGTTGAGCACATTGATAACCCCGCCGGCTACGCGGATGACGCCAAGAAGGTGGACGAGCGTCTTAGAGGCCCGGTCGACCCGAGAGAGCTCGAGTTTGACCCTAACACGGGCATGAAGAACTACATCGCCAATTCTGGACAAGGCTGGGCAACCTCTGCAGATTACATTCGTGAGCAACTCAGCAAGTCTATCGAGTTCGGGAGATTGAAGAAAGATGCTCGAGCGCTGAAAGAAAGTCGCATTCATCTCGGAGCAGCCTTACATACTCTAGAGGATTTTTCCGCTCACAGCAATTTCGTTGAGCTCTGTCTGCGCGAGTTGGGGGAAGAGCAGGTCTTCCCCTTCGTTGGAGATGCCTGTAGGGTGGAAGTCCCTCGGCGCTGGAAGCATAGGAAGGTGGCGCCTTTGGTGACAGGCACCTTCGGCATGTTGGATATCTTCCACAGTCTCCTTGGCGAAGCCGACGACATGGCCATTGTCCAAACTAAAGGCTCACTAGGAGAGCTGGAGAAGAAGCTGGGCTACGGTGGCGTGGCATTTGAGCAACTGTACGACCTAATAAAGAGCGCGATAGAGGTAATTAGCAAAGTTGGAAATGGCGACAACCCGCTATTGCAACAATTAGAGACAGTCGGTCTGATCTTCAAGAAGGTGAAGGAAAACAGTCCCGACCTCCCCATCATCCCTCTCCCTACCGGTAGTGGTAGTACCGAGTCCAAGGAGTCCGACCAAGTCGATGCTGCTACGAACCCGACGTTTCTCTGGCAGGCTATTGAACCCGTGTTCTATTTTCATGATCGGATCTCGAAGTGGATGCAGGAGAGCGCCCAGGAGTCTGGAGAGCTTGGGGTTGGAGAATCACGCAGTCAGCTTGGTGAAGAGACTAATCAACTTGTTTTTCAATTCCTTACCATCATGATCGAATCAGCTGTCAAGGAACTGAGAAATGCAGTCAAGGCGGCGAAAGAGAAGGTTGACGAGGAAGCAGCCAAGTCCAGTGCGGCGGCAGTCTACCAACCCGGATCATCAGCGTCAGACCCTAGTCATTCAGACTTGTCTAAGGACCACTTCAGCAATGTGCTCAACCAAGTCGCCGGCCTTGTCGCAACAGTGACAACGAACTGGACGACTCAACAAGTTGTCAGATGCTGGGATGATCCAACGCTAGACGCAGACAAAACTATCGATCAAATCCTGACTATTCTGCATCATCCTGCTTTTCCTAAGAGGAAAACGAAGATCCAGCAGTACATGTTCGAGGAGGTCGAGAAGTGGTGGAAGGGCACTTCTGCCAGCGAGAAAGAGCGGTTACGCCGCCAGCTCACCCGAGAGAGCGTTGAGCAACGGGGACACGAGGACCACAATCTAGGCCCGGCCAGCCTTATCACGGTGCATAGAGGCGCCGCCGAGTTTCCCGGCTCGCGACCCGGCGTCGTCGCGCCTCCTAGGAAGGCGTCTTTCCCCTTGACCTGGGCTATAAATGAGTTCGCGAAGGATCTCAAGAAGATAACGTCGTTGATGAGGAGGGGATTTCGAGATCCCGCTGGCACTGTAGGAGAGATATTGACCACTACCGGCAACCTCGCTTATGGCTCCGGCCAGATGATGTTTGGCATGGTGGGGTGGTTGACGAATAAACTTCCAAGTCTAACTTGGGGTTCTAAACCCCCTGAACGATAACGAGGAACGTTACAATCAATGTACGCTAGACTAGGCGGCTCTTGAAACTTAAGTCATTATTTAGAAGACAGCCATAGAAGTGGCGTAGCGGTGGGTTGATCGCCACTATAGATGTAGAAAGGGGAGAGCTTGATTGAAGCCCCATAGCATCTTTACAGTTTATTCAGTTAATGCGTCATCTAACCCGAGAATCTATATCCAATGTTTGATACGTATACTTCCAATGGGCTTCTCCTTCGGCTCTTGGCATGCGCCGGAATGGGCTTGATAGCGTCGTTTTCTTCCGCGCCATCTACATGTAGTATCCTTATGCCGAACGTCGCGGGTGAATCTCGCTCTAGATTTGTAGTGTTGCCGAACTTGCGAACTTGCGAGCCTGCGAGGGACAGGAAGTCCAAGGGGGATGACAAGAAGTTATGTAAACGTCGAAGCTCAACCTTCGGCAACTCGATCGTTCAGACCGATACCATCACAACTATCTACTTGAAGCTGCTTTCTCCCCCAATTCACTTCTAAACGCCAACATCATGCGCACTTTTACCGCCGCCGCCCTCGTGTCCTTCGGGGCCTTTGTTGCTGGCCGCGTGCCGAACCAGTTCATCGAGCTCAAAGTCTCGGCTAGCTCGAACTTGGAGGGGTACCAACTAGTCGGATCTGCGGATTTCCCGGAGTTCGTACCTGTCGATCAGGTCGGGGACTTGGCTACCGATTGGTACCTCGATTAATATATCGCGTATCCTGGTGTCGACTGGTTCTTCATCGAAATTGGTGTGTTATTCTCACGACTATACAGTAATCAAATCGCCTGGGGCATCGAACTGACATGCCATCTTCTGTCTAGTGGTGGACGGCGTTGAGAGGGGATTAGATCTTGGCGGCGACAAGGTTACCCCGGGACACTTGGAATGGATCCCCGCGAGCTCCTACATTGGCAATCAAGTCCACAACATGTGGTATGCCTATGAACAAGGCCAATTCGTTTACACGTGTAAGACTTTTCTAGCGAATCCATATGTATTCCCTCGATTATCGAATTCATGCGCAATTTCACTAATTGTTTCCTCCTTTCAGCCTATATAGACAGCTACTCGGGAACCCCATTTGCTTGTGCCAACTCGGACGGCCGTTACCAGCTCAGCGCCTACCCAGCCGGACAGCGGCCTGAGAACTGCGTTGAGGTTCAGTTGGAGTGGAGCACAGCCGCTTAGATGAAGCCATCCATCAACAACAGAGCTACATAGAAAGCGTTCAATTCAGCTGGGATATTTGTTAGACTCCGAGAACCTTTAGTATTTTCAAACACACAACGCAGCAAATGTCAGCGCTCTAGACCATCCGTCATAAAGTGGAATGTGCGTCTTACATGTTACATGAGCGTGAGGGTCTGCACCGGAACCCCTCTAGCCTTAAGAGCGTCAGCCGTCATTCTAGGATCGTAATTAATCAATTCTCCAGTGTCGCGATGTCGGAAACGGCAAAATACTTCCGGGTCGTCGTGAACACGCTGCTGTTCTTCATCCGTGCCCCGTTCCCACTCTGCTGGTAGAGGTATTTCTTTTAATCTTGGATCCTCAATGGACCAATGACCCGTGTCGGTGTCGGCAAATTCCCTTCTTCGTCCCAATTTCCCGATGATGTCCTGGATATGAACATGCCGCTCTAGGGGGCCGAGCAGGGCCTGTCCTTCCATGAAGCCATGTGCGTAGCAATCACCGATAATCGTGTAGGCCGCACCATGGGGTCGCAAGGCCAATGGAACGCAGCAGCCTAACAATACAGCCACAACATCGCCTAGAGAAGACGGTCAGCGGTTCCATCTCAGAAGGCTGGCCACTGTACTCGATAGGTGGGTGCATATGTTAGCCGAACTCGTCATCTTTCTCATTGTCGCTTACCGGGGTGCATCTTGGGTGTTCCTATCCCTATAACATTTTCTGCGCTAGTGAAAATGGCGCTGTTTGAGCACCAGCGGCTAATCAATTTCTCTTGCCATGGAGGAATCCTCGGCACATTTGCCTCTGGGGCTACACCTTCGGTCTGCCCAATATCGACCAAGATATAATTTTTTACCTCATTGAATGAGGCCCAGCCTATAAAATCATTATTTTCTGCGGTGAAGCCTAGTAGAAAGCAGTGTAAATGTGCGTCGAGCAATGCTTGCCCAGTATGATCTGATTTTTCTTGCAGGATCTGTAGATCGGCACGGCGGAAATACGACACGACATCTGGGAATGTGCTAATCTGAGGGTTCTCGACTGTCAATATTCTTGCTATAGTGACGGCAGCAACCTCGAGTCGGTCAGGCTTGATATATCGAAACTTGGATGGTGAGTAGCCGGCAGCAGTGGCCGACTCCGGGGAAACGTAATTCCTAGAGCTGACGTGCCAGCTCCGTACCCACGTCGGCCTAGTACCTGGCACTCGTATGGGAAATGACGTCGAATCATCATTGGAGCAAAACTGCAGCAGATCAAGGCGCGCCGACTGCTTTGCGCGTAGTAGAAAGACCTCTTTGTATACTTGTTCGACAGGTTTCGTGTAATTTGCAGTGTCACGAATGGCCTTGGCGATCATTTGGGGCATCACTCCCAGAAACCCGTAGATTCTATCATGATGGCTGCTGCACGATCGGGTGGAGTGATTCCAAAGCAGTTTTTCGAATGTACAACCGGAAGAGGAATCGCATAAGCCTGTCATTTCGTTGTTAGCAGCGAAGCGTTCTAAACAGTGACTTGGGGTATAGTGGTTGGCAGCTAGAGCTATGATCCCATTGCGAAACAATTTCCATAATATCTCAGCTTCACCGCACCTCAGCACCGATACCGGACTCGCGAGCCAGATTTCTTGCACAATCCACAGCCTCTCGAACCATGGCATTGAAACTACCCTCAAAATCGCCTCCCATGTCGCTGCGTCGGACTGTAAGTCGATCTCCATGAGTCCTCTATTAGCCCGCATTGTGTGTCCCGGAGCAACGTGGTAACCACCCGAGGCGAACACTTCTATTTTCCGACCGGCAAGGCTAATCAGTTTGAATGCGAGGTCCACGTCACGACACATCGGTCCAAGCCAAGCCACAACTCTCCTAGCCCTTCGAAAGACGATGTCCATCCGTTTGATCTGCTCACTTCTCTCTGTGACATCCCCTTGGTTGATGCAGATGGCATCGATCCACATGACTTTGCGCTCTTGGGAGTCGCGAAGGTGTCGGATTGCTTCAGATAGATTTTTTGCGAGCCCTAAGCAGCTACTTTGACTCCTCTTGTCCCCAGAAACGACATGTGCGTATTCGTGAACTTCTGACGAGCCCCATACATAAGATAGTGCTTCATACTCGAGCTGGTACGGGGAGTCCGAGCGTCGTTCTGCTGAATCGCCGGATTCAAATCCAACGCTTGGGTCGGGGTGGTCCCACTGGCTCATTTCTATACCATCTTCATTTCTTATATAGAAGAGCGTGCGACCCTCCACTGTTTCTTCCGTGTACCAGTTAGGAGGAAGGTTTTTTTGAATTTCAACTTTAGAGGTTTTACTCGTCATGGGCTCGGTATCTGCCAGAGGCAGTGTCGTATGTGTGATCTCGAGGTTGATCCGATCATTGGGCTGTCCAGGTAAAATCGTCACGAGGCGAATCGCATAAGACGGATCAAGGGGGGCATACTTATACGAGGAGATTGCGTGATCCATGACGGTGGGATTAAAGGTGTGCTGAGAACAGTCTCATGTATAATGCTGCTACGGTAGATCAGAAGTGGCATCAGCAAAGTGGTTATTTGGGAAAGGCAAAAAGACAAAGGTAGCTGAGCGGGGTCGACGAGGCTGTCGTTTCTGAACTGCACTTTCTCACCTATCACCATCGAGCAAGGCATCTGCCAGTGTTGGGGGCCAAAACGCGAAACCGCTTATAGCCACTTCAGCTGATAATTGCGCTGCCGGCTGTATGGCAAATAATATCATTACAATATGCCTCACCTGTCAATTGAATGGACTATTCGTTTAGTTTGAAAGCGGAATATTTCGACGGAGGCAAGCCTTATGTGCTAGTGCCTCGTTTCAATCGATTGTTCTGCCTGAAGATTCCCAACCCCCGGCCCTTGGGAAACTGGCAGTAGTCGGGAATGAAGAGAATAGTCTTGGTTTAATGCTTCAGAAATTCTGCTGCATCTATATGGACCCGAAGTACCCATTAGGCAACCGCACGCTGCTGGAGAACTAAGTCATACCTGTTAAACACTGTTTTATTTCATTATGATCATCAGAATGATGCCGTTAGTACGGACTATCCAAGGGAACACCTATAAACATGGCCTACTATTCAGCAGTGCTCTGATTGCCAAAATATGATTTCTGAGACGGAACTGATTTCAGCCAGGTGGCTAAGAATTAATATGCTTAATGGTAGGCATTGATCACCTATCATGGTTAATCAAACAATAGATGAGCCAGATACCTTGTTTACAATGCGTATGCCAATATCTATGATGAATCCGATACGATTCCACCCTCGTAAACATACAACATTTGCGGAGCCCGGGGTCGGGGTCACCAGCCAAGCTGTGTCCACATTCAAGCAAAACAACTTACTTAGGAACAGAAGTCGAGGTGAATAGACCCATGTGCTTTGACAACAACAACGTATCGTCAGACATAAGAACCAATTTCAAGCCCTGTCACCGGCACAGGTATACGCTGTGTATCTGAGCGTCACCAAAGGTATTCAAGAAAACTCAACAACGATTTGGCGTGGAGTAATTAAAGGTATCATCTAAATATTATATAAAATTACAGCTCATTGTGCTAGTCCTCAAACCACGACAACACACTTACATTAATCTGAGCAGTGTATGCGGGCTTAACCCCGCAAACTAACATAGAAGAACACAACTGCCTGGGGGGAGGAAACGGCCCCATTAGCTCCCTGAACCTGAATAGGCAAGATACGGGAAAGCTTCTCAGCGGGGCAAGTACACGTAACATGCAGGTAGGCTTGTGAACATCAAGGCTTGAAAGCCAGAAATGATAGGCCACATAGGACGACCCGGTCTAAATGGACGACGCTGATCTGGAATTCAGCTCTCTATGACTGTTTCGCACGGATATGGAAATCCGCTCAATTTAAATGGTATATATGATCCGAGGATCGTGATGCCTCAGCCAACTGCGTTAGAACGATCGGTAGCCTGCCACAGTTACTATCTCCTGTGGCGACACAGACTTGCATTCTATTTGGCTAGGGATAAAGTCGCAGCCTATCCAAGCTCGGGTAATAAAACTCAGAATCTATCCCTTCCGTTTTGACCTGATCTGATATCTCTAGCAATCGCCATGTTCTCATTAGCTAAATTCAACAACGTCGGCATTATGCATATAGATGCTTATATGGTAAGTCGATACTAGAACTTATTCAATCAACGGAACTCGGTGGGACCACCCTTGTATGCTTATAATATTGTACCTTTTTTTGTATGATACCTATTTTGATATATGAAAGTAGCATCACACACCACCGTCTCTAAGATTTAGACTCTGTGCAAGACAGCTCAACCTCTTTCACAACATGGATCTTCCCGTAGCATAGTCCATCGTTACCGGAAGCCGACCTCCTCGATACGGCTGCAGCAACGGGCGGAGGCTGCAGCGGAGTGCCTGTTAACATCGCGATCTCGACATCAGAAGGAATTGTAGCGTCGGGCTCTGATCGACTGTATTGCCACCAACGGTAGGAGGTTTTGGAAGATTCTGCCCGAGATAGTTTGTACGCATGCTTCCGGTACATCGACTCATGGGAGGGGTAGCCTGGAATTGGGCGTGGCCGCGTGCCGAACCACATAGGGTAAATAGAAGGTATAGAACCACACACGATGATGAGCACTACCTCGGTACCCAGCAAGATGTATACGTAGAACAAGTCCCAGGTAAAGTCGCTTGGACGCCCCCCTGACTGCTTGGCTATGTAGGAGCTCTTGACTGAAGCGGCCACTCCGGTTAAAAGCGTGAGCCCAAGGCCGACAGTAAGAATGACTTTCCTCCGTGTCGCCATGTGCAGCCTCCAGACGATGAATATGGGCAAAATGGAAAAGACAAAGTCAGCGAAGGCCTGCCAAACAGCAGTAAAGGTCGTGTATCGATTAAGAGACGTTGAGTCGAGACACTTGGCGGTCGCCTGCAGTTCAAAGACCCAGATCGCACGGGGATCGCCCCCACATTGGAAGAGGCTGATAAATATGTCGAGGACAGAGCTGACAGATGTCACGATAATGACAGCCCATACGACCCATCTTTCGTAAGATGAAGCGGACCTGACGATACGAAGGATTGTCACTCCAACAGCGATCTTGCCCAGCGCTGTACACACGATGCTAATCACCAGAACGACGTAGCTGATTTCTATCTGGAAAGATAGTTCCGAGGCCATGAGGTACGCCACATGCCTCATACCACCGCTTGCCTGTGCGGCAAATTGGACTGCAAGCTCCGTCAGTATTCAAAATCATGTGAATAAGGGAGGGGGACAGAGTGATGGGCTGCCCCGGGCATTGTCTTTAGGGGTATCATGGGTCGAGGTCAAAGCGAGAAAGTGCAAGACGTACTGGCTATTATGCTGGCAAGGAAAAACAACTAGAGTATGTTAGTGTCAACGGACTTGAGAACTGATTAATGGCATAGTCGATGATATGTCAAAACTCCAGCATACCCATGAACCAGCCATCAATCCATCATCGAGGCCAAGACTACGCTTCTGGTATCGGGCGAACAAGCGAAGGAAGATGAAGACAGTAGACACTGCGAACTCGCTCCATAATATCGCCTCTAGCGCCGTTGCGCGACTTTCATCCGGAGGAAGCAGTGCTGACATTGACTTCGAATTGATTCAGCGGGCCAGTTGATTTTCCTTTAGAAAGGCCGACGAAGTTCGAAAAAAAAAAAAACCTGACTTCTCGTGGAGCGATGACCCAGCATCTTGTTTTAAGCTTCGGGAGCGATAAGCTAGATGGTCTTGATGTGGTCAATAGAGGGTGGATTATTACACCATCATCATCGCAACTCTCTTGGCATTTGACCAGGCCCAACGATAAGCTATATCATGTCAAGTGCCTGTAGAGACAGGGGACTAACCGCCGGTTCGCCTCCCATTTAACGCTTGGAGGATACCGTTGATCCACGACGTGGACGGGCTTGGCGGAGAATGGTCCCAATCAGCATCTGTCGCCCTATCTCAATCACCACGGGAGGTAACAGCAGCCAGCTGTCACCACTTTGGGCGAATATCCGACGATGGAGACGCGGATTGAAACATGGGTCCATACACGGGTATCTGCCGTGGATTTGGAATCCACTCACTATAACCTTCCAGATTAACGAGCTCTGTGCGTCTGTGCAGGAGATACAGTAAGGTTATCACAGATTACTCTCCCACCCTCTGCACCCCGCATTTAGGGTTGAAGACAATTGATGGGGGTCACCAATATCGACTGCGTCAAACTCCAAAACCTCCCGCACCTTATCGTGACAGCGATAGAGAAGGCGCAATTCGGCTGTAGTTATGTTGAGGTGTGTATAGTAAGCGCCCGACGGTCTACGCATTTTTGGGTGTAAATGGCGATAGTGATTGGAGCTGGGTGGTTCCGCAAACAGTGTATATCTTTTGACAGTCATCGTCAAGACACGGCTTAGATAGAGCTTCATCTAAACTCCCGGATGCTTTCAAACTTGGCTGTCAGAGTCGTGTATTGTTTGACGAGACTGATTAAATACTGCGAACGGACAACATTGCCGCAATGACGCCGCCAAATGCGAGGTTTCTTCACGCCGTTATGCTCCTTCCATCGGAGACACTCGCCTGTAGGTTAATATCGTGAAGCAACGATATGCTACTATTCTTGAGTCGTCCTCAACTTCTTGCGTTGCTTTCTCACGATCCTGTACGGGAGATGATGGGATTTAGCACCTACCCATTTGCAGGCGGAAAAGCCCGACCCAACATTATCGAGCTGTGGTGCAGATAAGATCCGATGAAACCTTATTTAACTCGGCACCGTCTCACCGGCATCGATTTGTCCGCCACATTCCGTGATTGCAGATCTCTCTGTATATGTCCGGAGACCCTCGCGCCTCATTGATAGGTCATTCGCTCTCAAAGATAGTATATCGAGTTAATACAGATATACTAGGGACCTCAGCGTAGGATCAGCTAGATGCTGTGAGGCATAGTATGCTCTCGGAAAATAGGATAAGTTTCGTCGTTGAGGGCCTTGGCAGCTTCCTTTATAACGTAAACGAAACTGTACCAACGCTCCCCTAAAGCTATCATTCATCAGCACACTCAGCATGAGATATTTGTGTTGTGGAACAACACGTAGTCTACACGTAGACGTTCTCATCTTGAAGATGAAGCCCCATATTTTCAATAGACTCACATCGCCACTAGTGGCGAGGATCCTCTTTGCTCTGCCATCGACAGACAGATATATTTTCAGCACTTCGCGTATAACCTTGTATGACGGAAGCATAAGCAAACCGCCGGGGTCACGAACCACCCCTCTCACGAACCACTTAAATTCTCCGAAGCCCCCACCCTTTTTAAAAACCTAATTACTAATTAAATAAAATAGCTAAAAATAGCTACTAAGCTGTATTAGGCTTAGTTTAATATAAATAACTTATATAAAATATTAAAAAAATAATATTTTAATTATATATATTTATTTTTATTTTTATAAATAAAATAGTTATTAAAATAATAA